>APFE030349709.1:24479-44988 GCA_000404065.3 Pinus taeda | reverse complement strand
TATTTTTTTTTGAAAGGCTATGCTATTATATTACAAAAAAGGCAAAAATTACATCATCTTTGGTACAACAGAGCCGTAGCCCTGTGAAACCTGTCGAAGGACGGACAGTAAGCTCAGGAATGATCATCTCCAAAATTACATAAGACCGACACTTGAACCAAATCGACATTCATGAGACCGACACTGAACATACATTCGAAGTCTGGAACAACTATGGATAGCTGTCACTGTAACAGATAGGGATAAATTACATAAGGACAAAGACCGGACACATATAAGATAGCGGTGAGAGCAGACAGTGAAAAAATTCCTTCTTCAGAAACCTGAGTCGAACAGCAGAGCGAAGTAGTCATCATCAGTGGTGTGCACATCTTCCTCCGCTTTGCATCTGGGAATCTTGTGGATATCTGGCTTGGTGAGAATGTCATGCTGCATAGGTTCACTTGGGCCTGCCCTAGGGTCTGGAGAGAAGCTGTCTTGAACAGGGCGTAGCATATCAATGGCGGGAACTTGCACACTTGTTGTAGGAGCCAACTCAGGAATCCGCGGAGGGCTGGCATGAATAGCATCATCTTCACCTCGAGGATTGCTGCAATGCTCCACTGAAACTATAACAAAGAAAGTTGAATTTGACAGAGTACATGGAATACAATATCTCACCATGGGATGCTCAGAGTGCCCACAGTCCATAATCTCTCGATATTCCGCTGCGCTGCCTCTGCCAACTGCCCGACCCCTGGAGCGCCGACGGTCGGAAGAAACCTCGATTGAGGAGGAGGGGGAGGGGGCTCGCCTCTGAGATGAAGCCCGCCCTCTGGAAATCCCGCGCCGGCTTGACTGTCGTAGACGCTCTCACTGCCTCTCTGAATTGTGCGAAGAGCAGGTATAACTCGTCGCAGCCTCCCTCGGAACCAGAGAATGAGCACACACCACCTCCGAGCACTCGAACCTTATGCCCGTTAGCGGGAGAGTGACAGAGATGCCAAACACCCTCGAATGGTCCCAATGGCAGGAATAACCCCTTGCAACCTCCCTCAGAACCAGAGATTGAGCCACCACGACCTCCCTCAGAACCAGAGCATGAGCAAACACAAACTGCGGGAGAATGACAGAGAGGCCAGGGCTTTGTAGCGCCATTTTCCCGTTACCAAGAGGGGCAGTAAATGCCGAAAGGACCCGACTGCCATTAACCAACGCCTCCGAACTTAAATGCCTCACGCAGCAAGCCCACATGCTATGCGTCCTGTTATACGTGGCTCGTCCGGGCGGACACCTGCCCTCATGACGAGCCCTTGACCTGTTAAGCATTAAAATTACCCGCATCCGGGAAAAAATAACAATAATTATTAAAAACACATTAAAATTTAATTATCTATAATAAACTACATTATGTCCATCTGAACCCTGGATCTATCAAGCATAGAAAGAGATCAAACCTTTCCAGGTGTGAACCTCGAGCCTTATCATCCTAGAAATATTTTGCACCTAAGGGACTTGGGCCATCTCAACTTTAAATGAATAAAAGGTAAATACAAGTCTAAACTATTTGATTTGTTGATTTAATGGAAATTAGTTTAATTTATTTATGCCTATGAGACTATTTCTTTGAATAGGTGTTGTGTCTTGTGTTTATCCAATACCTTCACTATTCAGTCCCTTTTCAATGCATTATTATTAACTTTGATTTACATTTACCTTTTTGGGACTTCTTTGGCAACAAAGAGTTTGTGAAGAGTATTTACTTCATGTGATTTATGGAAAAATATTATTGAGTAGAAATATGTAAATTTAGGGATAGCCTATTGTGTAAATCTTGGGTAGTTGGGAAAATGATTGTTGTCCTCCCCAACTAGGTTCGATTCTCATAACTAACATGTTGAGCTCATTATGAGTGTATTTTTGTATTGGCTTCAAGCATTGTTGCTGACTAGCTTAGTGTCCTATAGAATTTAGGGTTTACCATAGGTACTATCCCTCAAAAGAGGGGAACTACTTGGGGGTTTTCCCCAAGCAAGTATCCTGGAAACATATTGTAAATTTAAAGACATTTTTGGATTGGAATGGGAATCGAAGATTTTTTGTTTTGGTCTAATGGAAGGCCCTTTTTCAAGCTTTTCCAATAATTAGGGAGCACTTATCTCAAGAAGTAGGTAATAGTTAGCAAATCTATATTGGTGCAAATTTACTTTTTGGTTGTAGCAAGGAGATAAAATTATCACATGATATGATTAGATTCCTACGAGAGAGACGATTTTACACCCTTAACAAAGTAGGAGATCATCCTTTACAAATATATGGCATCAAGGTTAAATGAATGCATAGACCCCAAGTTTTGAAGTTGAACAAGGTATGCATTGGGATACCTTTGAACCATATCTTAGAAGGGGTATATTAATTTGAAGGAGGAGAAGAATTCCCTTAAATATGCAAGTGATAAGAAGGGGGGCATTTTCACAGCCTAATTGGGATACAAATCTATACTTATAGTCAATTCTCAAGAATATGTTTGACAATGTGTTAGCCCCCATATTTGCCTACACAAATGGAAGGTTAAGATCTAGCTAGATTCCATCATGTTGGTATTGAATGACAAGTGCATCACGTTTCACAATGATTAGAGTTCGTGGCATAAACAATTTCACCATATTTTTGAGGAAATTATTATTCTTAATAGTTTTCCCTTTTTTCTACAAGCTAGAGTTCCAAGTATAAACGTCAAAGTTCAACACATATTACTGCTCCTTGAGAGCTCGTGATTATGATGAGCTTTTCCCAAGTGAAATGCAAGCATTTTCATAACATTTTTATTTTTAATAGTTAGGTTTTAGGGTTTGTGTATTGAATTTGAACATATATTTGAGTTCCTTGTAGAAAAATGAGTATCTTGAGACCATAAATTTCTAGAAACGATATGAGGACCCTCCATGTAAAATTTGGTCAAATCATTTCTTTAATGATTTAATTTTGTTAATATGGCGAGATTTTTATTTTTCTCAGTTTTCCACTTTGAACATTTCATTGTGTGTCATTGATCGCTAACTTTCCAACAACTCAAATTTCGTTGAATTTGGACTCATGTTTTGAAAATAGCACTTATTCGAAGTTTGATTATTTTCACTACCTAAACTTAAATTTGTAAAAAATGCATTTTACTTTATTTTATAAATTTAAAATATATAAATAAAATTATTTATTAATTTAGATTAATTATGTTTATTATTAATTTGTAAATAGTATTTTTTATTATTGTATTTTTCTTAGACCCCACAGCACAGAGTTCATAAGTATATATATTAACTATATGATACAACACTTTTAATATAAATATATTTTGTATGTCATAAATGAACTTTTAGGAACCCCGTGGAGGTGAACTCCAGAGTGACATTGGGTGACTTCATCCCACATCCTTATCCCCATGTTTTATCTCACCTCCCATGAGGCATCAAGACCTCCACTCTATCTTTGTTTTAATTAAAACTTGGTTCTATTTTGTTATTAAATTTATATATATTAGCAATTGCCGTTAAAAATCCAAAGCTAAAAAATTAACTTATAAGATTCATTTTAGTAAAATCATTTACATATTAT
This sequence comes from Pinus taeda, assembly GCA_000404065.3. Classification (NCBI taxonomy): domain Eukaryota; kingdom Viridiplantae; phylum Streptophyta; class Pinopsida; order Pinales; family Pinaceae; genus Pinus; species Pinus taeda. The sequence goes on along the minus strand of APFE030349709.1, from coordinate 41,397 downwards.
ATAAGATTCATTAAATTAACTTACATGGTTATTTTAGTGACAGTGATTTACATTATTGTAAATAACACTCATAATATTAGAAGAATAATGCGATATTCTTCCTTGCCCCTGCATCGTACGTTCCATTCATGGTTACAGGTTCATAATGGGTCAATAATGAATTTTCAAGTAGTAATATTGATTCGGATTTATGTAACAATGAAATGAAACACATATATAAATCAAAACACAAAGCTACAACGAAAACAATATTTTTATTTATTAATAACGAGGTACTGAAAATTTATACATGCATAATGGAAATAAACTAGTTTGGATGATGGTAGCTTATCTCTGAGAAAATATGTGGTAGCTACATGTCTTCTGAACTGTGTTACAATGAGGCTCAAAGGCCTTTAAACATCCAAAAACCTAATCCTAGGAGATGAGACACCCAAAGCTTGTGGGCCTCGTTGGGGTTAGTTGGAACATCAACTTATTGGGGTCATAACTTTGACATACAATATTTGTTTGACTATCATAATACCTCATTTCGAAAATATCCAAGAGGAGACCAAAAAAAGATAAAACGTCTTTTAGGCCCTCAAAACGGCTCTGGAAGTTTAGTACCTAAAAAACTACCAAAAAATAGTAAGTTTTGCTATAATTAAGGAAACTGAAAGAAACAACGGTGGGGGTCCAAATGGAATAGGTAGGTGGTCACTAATAACCACCTGGATCATTCCACCCCTTTAGGAAGCAATGGTCCCCATTACGTTGAGTGCTTCCATGAAAGGGGGAAACTTCTGTTGAACTTGGTCCCTGGTGAGCCACTTGCCTTGGTACATGAGTTGGTCAAATTTGACAACCTGATACAGTTGGAGATTTTGTTGGCGAGTGGTTTTGATCCGTGTGTCCATAATTTGATCAATTATGGCATGCTCTATGCAGTCTCAGTTGAGCTCTGTTGGTGTTAATTGTTCTGCAATGTCTGATGTGTCCAACAATGGTGGAATGTATGGCCGAAGGCGGTCCACATTGAACACTAGGTGTAGGCCAAGGAATGGGGGAATGTTAAGCTCGAAATAAATGTTACCCACAACCTTGGTGATGGTGTAAGGTCCATATCGGAGTCGTTAGATCTTCTAATAGGCTCCGGCCAGGCATTCTTTCTGCAAATGTAACCAAGCTTTGTAGCCCACCTGAAACTTATGTGGTACCCGATGTTGATCATGTCATTGCTTGTACCTTACATTGGACTTCTCCAAAATGTTGTGAACCTGCTAGTGGATGTGTTGGATGCGTTTAATAAACTTGGTTGCTTTATCAACCTCGGACTATACATGTGTGGATTATGTTAGTGTAATCTCATGAGGCATGGCAACATTAATCAAATATAATGGTTGAAATCGAGACCCACTTGAAAGGGACTGCGACCAATTGAGCTATGGAGAGCTCTATTATAGTTGTGTTACACACAGAGAAGACTCTCATCCTAGGTTCGTGGATGCCTAGAGTTGTACGTGCAAAGTATGTGCACTATCATCCTATTGGCAACCTTTCTCTGGCCATCAGTCTATGGATGGAATGTAGTCGACTTGGTGTCCAATAGTGTCTAGAGTCTAGACCAGAATGTGCTCAAGAACCTGCTATCTCAATCTGATATAATGGTCCATGAGATCCCAAAATGTACCCCCACTAGTTCAAAGAAGAGTTTGGTAGTGTCCTCTGTTGTGATACTCTTTTTGCAGACTACCAATATAGCCATCTGAGCAAATTTGTCCATGACCACAAATACATAGTCATTACCATGCTTGGTAAAAGGGAGGCCAGATAGATAGTCCATGGAGATGGATTCCTAGGGTTGGTTGGGCATAGGCAAAGGAGTGTACAGGCCTTACTTCTTGATGATTGGCTTGGCAATGGCACAGGAAGTGTAGGATCTCAAATATTTTCTAACATATTGTTGAAGTTTTGGACAGTAAAAATACTTTTATAGTATGGCCACAATTTTCTCCACACAAAATTCTATTGCGACCCCACAGTAGTGCGCCTCCCAAATCAGTTTGGCACACTCCCTTGAAGGAACACAAAGGTGGCCCAGGTAGCATAATAATGCGTCTTAGAGGTGGAAATCTAAAACTTACTTGCCATCTACTAGCATCTGGTATGTGGTGGCGAACTCTATATCATTTTTGTACAGTTGCGGCTATTTAAAGGGCTCATGGCCATAAGAGTTGAGAACAATAGCCAGTCCTGCAACTGGGGGATGACTGGGGCAATCTATAATGTGATTGGTGCTACCCTTTTTGTATTTAATGTTCAAGTGGAATTGTTGTAGATATGTAGACCACTTCTGATGGCGATTGTTTTGTAACTTCCCTTGTGTCTGTATAAACCGAAGAGGTTGGTGATCTGTGTGGATGGTTGTCTCCTCCCACAAAGGATATTGTCTAGATAAACAACCACGAACGAGTTGGTGAAGGGTCGCAAGATGTCATCCATAAGCCTCATAAAAGTAGCAGGGGTATTTGTCAACCCGAAAGGCATGACCAACCATTCAAAAAGGCCTTCCTTGGATTTGAATGCAGTCTTCTATACATTTGTGGGCTCTATTGTAACCTAATGATAACCAAACTTCAAATTGATCTTATTGAAATACTTGGCCCCGTTGAGCTAGTCCAAAAGTTCATCAATCTGTGGGATTGGATACCTGTTCATGACAGTGATTTTGTTTAGTGCCCGATAATTAGTGCAGAGCCTCCAGGTCCCATCCTTCTTCTGTACAAGCACAATCAGATTCCCACAAGGTCAACAACTTGGTCGGATGTGCCCTTTTTGCAACAACTCTTGAATTTATTGTTTGATCTCTTCATTTTCCAGAATGGAGATGTAGTATATCATCCCATTAGGTAGAGGTACTCCGGGAGTCTGATCGATCGAATGCTTGACCTGATAGTGCAAGGGTACCCTTATGGGTGAGGAGAAGATGTCCATGTATTCTTCAATGACCATATCCACCTGGTTATGTTGTGTGAAGGAACCCTTCCTGGAGGCCATGGATGTGGCCACAATATTTTTCTTACTTTGAGAGCGAATAAGAAAGAGAACAAATTTCCTAGTCTGGGAGACGATCTTACTGCTTGCTTAGCAGAGGTCAAAGAGATGGAGGTAGGTGGCACTACATATGATATCTTTTATAAATTATTGCCCAAAGTAATAATATTAGTGCGAGGCCTAGACTCGTACACAACATGCTGCTTCCACAATTATGGTTGGCCCAATAACACATCACAAGCTTCAAGAGGAGCAAAGTCACAGTACCTCATCTGCTAGGTCCCTATACTACTAATGTAGCCCCTTATTGTTATTAGTGCAACTCCTTTATGGTATTGTTGTGCCCATGTAGTCCCCCATGTTGTTATTATTGTGCCCAATAGAAGCCCACTATTGTTATTTTTGTGCCCTTACATTATTATTGTTATGTCGGCTCTGATTATATCATGACCCCTTAGACTCCTATATATAGAAAGGAGGTCTTGTAATTTATATCATCGAAGAATTGTTCATTTGTGTAATGCAAAGGAGGTCTTCCCTTCGAAGAGGCTGATTTTGAAATCGTTGATCTTATTTTCTATCTTTTTGTGAGCTAGTTTCATAACATTTGGTATCAGAGCTTTGGATTCTAGGGTTTCGTTGCTTCAAACAAGCCATCGTGGAATTTTTTCTATAACTTTTTCTCTACAAAGTTTCAGAAGCTAAAAAAACCCATTTGAACTAAAATATTTCTAAACCTAGGGTCCGAATTTTAGATGTTGTCTCGCTATATTTTCGGAGATATGATCTGAGGAAGTTAGGGTTTTTGCAAGCTTCAGAATTCCATCTCAAACAGGTCAACATGGAATTTTTGCTATATTTTTTCTATGAAGGTTTAGAATTTGAAATTTAAACCCATTTTCATAGAAATCTTAGTGAATCTTGGGCCCAAATTTCATATCTTATTTCGTTATATTTTCAGAGATACAATCCAAGAAATTTAGGGTTTCTGAAGGCTCCCGAATTACATCCCAAACAGATGACCTTGGGAAAATCGTCATAAATTTCTCTCTGAGCATTAGATTGGAATTTTGTAAGAAGTTGTAGAAATAGGATGGATTGTAATTTTCTGTGTATTTTTTTAGGTCTGAAGGTCGAAATAGTGACACGTGACACTTCATACAAGTTCTCTCTACTGAAAAGTATATAATCAGGTCATCTTGGGAGATTGGGAATAACTCTTTTTTGGAGAAACCAATTTCGATTAAACTGGTGGCATTGGAAAGAGAACACAAAGGGATACTATAGTTTGCAATTTTAGACCTTGGAGATCTAGAATTTCAGAGATACAACATATTCAAGATCGAGCTGCTAAAAGAAAGAAAAAGAATGACTCAGAATCAAGAAAATAGAAACACTCAGTAAGCAAAATTGGATGGATGATTTGAATAATGTGATTGAAGCTAAGGTAAATAGTTTTATATGTGCCATGGAAGCTAATATTAATGGTAGGGAAGCATATTTTAAGAAAGGCATGAAAGATTTTAAGAAAGACATGGAAGGTTTGAAGGAAGGTGGGACAAAGCTGCTACAAGAAATGCCTCCTAATGACGAAAAGGTAGTAGAGGAAATTCATGATGAGAAAAAAATAAATGTTAATCGTGATTTCGTTGAATCTAACATTGGATTGAAGACCCACCATATTCCAAAGATCGATATGAGGAAGTTTCATGGCAAGGATCCCATAACATGTATACTACAGATAGAGAAATATTTTGATCTACATGATGTGCAACTGTTACAAACGGTACGTACTGCATCTTTATATTTAGAACCGAACCAATTTTTATGGTATAAAGGGATTTGTTCTCGTAAACCACTTGTCACCTCATCAATTTTCACGAAGGAAATGATAACACATTATGAGGATACAAAGAGCAACACCTTCTTTAGCCAGTTGATACATCTGAAACAAAAGGGTTCAATGACAGAGCACATTGAGGACTTCCAAAAATTGAATATAAGGGTAAATGATATTCCAGAAAAGTAGAGGATTGATGTCTTCATAGGGACTTTAAAGGATAACATTCAACATGAGGTTCGTCTTTGGGAACCTGATTCACTGGAGAAGGCATTCAGGTTGGCAAGAAAAAATGAAAGCAAATTATGGCAACAAGAAATCCTACCACTCACAATTATAAAGATGGAAGTGTTGTTGCTTCTAGCATTCCACAACCTATAAGGTTGACACCACAGCAATTGGAAGAAAAAGGAGAAAATGACCTTTGTTACAATTGTGATAACAAATACACTAAAGGTCATAAGTGTGATGAGAATAAATTATTTTACATTGATTGTAAAGAGGAGGAAGAAAGGGATCAAGAAACATCAAAAGACGAGGATATACACCAAGAACCAACCCTAGAGAAAGAAGAAATGAAACCGACCATATATTGTAATGCATTGACAAGAATTACTACTCCTCAAACTCTCAAGATAGAAGGACATATCAAGAAGAAAAATGATAACCTCACTTTCGTGCAGAATCAAATGAAACAACAGTGAGATCAACATCGCAGCGAACTTTTTTTTGGCATAGGCGACTAGGTATTTTTACGACTACAACCATACAAACAAATGTCCCTCGAGCAAGCTAAGAAGGATAATAAATTATCACCAAAGTACTATGGCCCTTATAAAGTGTTGCAAAAGATTGGTACTATGGCATACAAATTGGAGCTTCCTACATCTTCCCGAGTGCCCCAAGTTTTACATGTTTCATGCTTAAAGAAGGTCATAGGTGACAAGGTCCCAGTTCAAACAATATTGTTGGAACTTGACGAGGAAGGAAAAATCACATTCGAACCTGAAGCAGTCATGGAAACAAGAACTCGACAGCTACAAAATCGATCAATTTCAGAGTGTCTCATCAAGTGGAATAACTTACCCACTGAAGATTCCATATGGGAGGACAAGAATTTTATACAAAAGCATCCAGAACTACTCAAGTGTTGAGGACAACACTTTTTGAAGGAGAAGGGCATGTTAGGTCCCTATACTACTAGTGTAGCCCCTTATTGTTATTAGTGCAACCCTCCTATGGTATTGTTGTGCCCATGTAGTCCCCATGTTGTTATTATTGTGCCCAATAGAAGCCCACTATTGTTATTGTTGTGCCCTTACATTATTATTGTTATGTCAACTCCGATTATATTATGACCCCTTATACTCCTATATATAGAAACAAGGCCTTGTCATTTGTATCATCGAAGAATTGTTCATTTGTGTAATGTAAAGGAGGTTGCCCCCTCGAAGAGGCTAATTTTGAAGTCGTTGATCTATCTTTTTCTATCTTTTTGTGAGCTGGTTTCAATACATCATCTGTGAAGTTTTTGATGGTGTAGATAGGTGACACTACTCGTTGACGCGAAGATCTCATCCTTGGTGGAGCCACTCGATGGTGTATGGCTGCAAGTGTGATGTGATCGGCAGGCCCAACCACTTAACGACTTTTGTTCAAATGAGTTTCTTTTTTCTCTCGCTATCGACAATGAAATGTAATGATGACCACTTTACCCACGTATGTGAGTGGAAGAGATGATCCCCTTCCTATGGATCTTAGGGCTCAATTTTCTGGACCTTGGTGGTGGCAACGATGACATTGGGATTTTCATCAATAATCCGCTCCCCTTTGTCATTCCCCTTATTAGGGTCTGACTTCGATTTGGAACATGCATCTAACTCTGAAGCCTTTAGCTCGGCCAATAGTTATTCCAAGTTGAACATTGGGCAAAACATCCTAGTGTGGGTGTTCATTTGGTTTATTATGGCTAAAGAAATTAGAAAAGGCAATAGCAAAGACTTTAGAAAGGTAAGAGGAATTAATTGATATTTTATTTATGAAAATAAAGGAAATTAGGAGAAAAGGAAAATGAAAGGTCACATGTGGCATGTGAGGAGGAAAATGAAGGAAAAATAATGGAAATTGAAGAAAATAGAGGCCTCATTGATAAAAAGGTTTATGAGTTCATAGCTTTTGCCAGTACAACCTTTTGTAAGTTTAGTTTTGGAGCTCTCTCTCGCATACTCTTGTACACCTAAAGTATTCTTAGAGCACTTTAGAATTGGAGGAAGGAAGGAAAAGGAAGGACAAGAAAACAAAGGAAAGTAAAGGAAAGCAAAGATCAAGCAAGGAAGAGCAGGATCAAGAGGCTACAACATGATTACTTGCAGGTATCGAGTTGCATGTATGATTTCCTTGCTAATTTTGGCATGGATGTGTGTTTTTGGTTCTCTTGTTGTCATCGACATGGGTTTTACCAAGTGTGACAGTGGTTTTCAACCGTGCCTTGCCATTTCCGGATAGCCATGTTGTGATGGGGTTTATCTTACTTGGTCGAGCTAGATCTCTGGATGTTTTCGAAACTGAGTGGGGTGGTCTCAGGAGGATATGCAAGGCCTAGTAATCCCTGGACTGATGAAGATGGGATTGCAGTAAATCCTGATTATGTATACCCTCATTGGGCCTAGGAGTCCTTTGGTGAATGGCGGGATATACAAGAAAGCCTAGAGGGTGGAGGTAGACAAATTCCTTATGGTTTAGGTGGAGAGATCCGTAGGCATCCATGCTTGTATAGGCCTAGTGATCCATAGACTGGTATGTGGTGGGATTGTGACAAAGCCTGGTAGTGTATGTTTCTTGTTTGGGTCTAGGAATCCCTTGGTGGGATTGCGATAAATCCTGATCGCATAGATGAGGGCTTAGGCCTGCGAATCCCGTGGTGGATTGTGGTAAAGACATAGAAAGCCCTAGTTGTTTTGTTATAAGTCTTACTTTCATGCTTGGAATATGGAACAAGGGTGATTGGATGAAAGAAATATCTGGCTTAGCCCAATCTATGGTCGAGTGGTACGTGGAAGTCCCTGGATTGGTTGGATTTTGAATATGTTAATAAAATCTCTTTCCTCTTGTGTTTTATGTGTAATTGTACTTATATGTGCTTTTAATGACTATTTTACTATTGTTATTATGTTGGTTATAAGCATGGTTTTATGACATACCTTAGTCATGGCTTTCATCGTATTCTGATTAGTAAATGAAATGAATAATGAATGTATGACCTAATATTTGATAATGCAACTATTATGAGATGGCACCAGTCCTTATTGGCGAATCTTAGATAAGTATGAGACCCCTATGTTCAGATATGTTGTTATGACCCGTAGATTACTTATTCGTGATGTGTTTGACGGAATGCTTGTCATGGCTTTTAGGGGTAAGGTCAAGTCCTTGTTCAAGTTTTTGTGTTAGTAGCCTTATCTTAATTCTATTTATCATTTTTGGAAGTTTCATGAAGTTTTGGGCGGAGGCTTGAGTCCTAGCCCTTAAAAAGTGGCTCAAAATATGGGGTCGCTAGCAGAAAATTGCCTTAAAAAGGCCATAGTCGCATGGATTCCTTGTTGTGGGAGTGATTAGAGGATCCCAGTTGCATGGAAGGCTTGTCATGTGAGTGAATTGGAGTCTAGTTTAGTTAAGAAGCAAGTTATCTCAGGAGTTGGACACCTAAAGGGGTTGGTTGGCTCTTGAAGGTTTTGTAATTCCTAAGGAAGGTTAGTTTGGTTTTGGTTTGTCGATTCCACTTCCTTAACTGTACTTGTGGAGTTGAATCATATCATAACAACTCTTTGTCACATGTTTACCCCAATGGATCAGTTAACTTGGGTAAATATGGGAGATGGGTGTTACATCGCACCACTTCCATGTGTCCTTCATCTTCGTGGTGTTGTTCTTTGATTGAGACTTCGATGTGTTGTCCTAGGTCACCCCGCCTTGGTTTTTTCCTTTTTACAATGGTTTGGGGGTGCATTTTCCTTGCTTCGGATTCACAAATCCAAAGCCTTGCTTTTTCTGTTTAAAATTTTCTTCAATTTTGGCAGCATATCAGTATGCTAGACCAAGCGAGGAGATGTCCAGGAACTCCATTTCTTCCTGAATGTATTTGTGCAGACAATTGCGATACTTGAGCACTAGTTGTTGCTCAGAGTCTTTGATACCTATATTTGTGCATAGAGTGTGAAAAATATTTGTGAACTCATGCACATCTTGGTCCCTTTACTGTCATACTATGGTCCATTTTATGTATTTATCCTCATAGCTCCCCATGAGGTAATATTGTTCCTTGACAACATCTTATAAATAGTTCCAAGTGGGTGCAATTGTGAACAAAGAGGGTTCCTCGACCCTTTTCTCACAGTAATTTTCCCACCAGTCCTTGACACAGGGAGCGGCCTTAAGCAGTGCAAAAGTAATATTCTCCCTATCTGAGAAATTATGGGCTGAAAAATAACCCTCCAGTAGATTCAACCATTTATCTACAACATCTGCATCTATTTTACCTTTGAATATAGGTATATCTATGTTAACTTGTACCTTAAAGGGGGCGGCGTCCTCAAAGCGACTGTTGGATGAAGATGCGTCACTAGTGGGCATTTGCTGAAGGATCCAGGAAAATTTGTCCATCATCTCATTCCTTTTCTGCTCGAGGGATTCTTCAAGTAGAAATTTGATAGGATCTTCTACTCCCTCGCCTTTGTTTTCTTCTACCATGGGAGGTCGTTAGTGTCAGTGGCGACAACCTTGCAAAGGTTCAACCAATTCAAGTCCCAACTCCTTATACTTGACCTCATTGCGGACATGCACAGAAAAAAGAGAAAGAGCAAACCACTCTGGTACCACTAATCCAGAGTTATTTAGAAATGAAATGAAACACAGATATAAACTGAAACAAAGAGCTACAATGAAAACAAAACTTTAATTCATTAATAACAAAGCACTAAAAAACTATAACATGCATAATGGAAACAAACTAGTTTGGGTGATGGAAGCATATCTCTGAGAAGAGATGTCGCGCCTACATGCCTTCTGAATTGTGTTACAATAAGGTTTAAAGGCATTTTTATCATTAATAAACAGTGGGAAACCTTAAACATCCAAAAACCTAACCTTAAAAGATGAAGCATTAAAAGTTTGTGGGCCTTGTTGGGGTTAGTTGGATTGTCAACTTCTTGGGGTTATATCTTCAACATATGATCTCTGGGGTTGTATACGCTGAAAAAAGACAAGGTAATGAATCTTACACATTTCTAGTCCCTCCATTTTGCTAAAAAAAAGTCTTTAGGCCCTCAAAATGTCTCTTGAAGTTTAGGGCCCAAAAAAACTACCAAAAAATAGTAATATGTGCTAAAATTAATAAAATTAAAAGAAACAATGGTGGGGGTCCAAGTGGAATAGATGGATGGCCACCAATATCCTCCTGGATCGGTCCTCCCCCCTTAGGAAGCAATGGTCCCCATTGCGTTGAGTGCCTCCGTGAGATGGAGAAACTTTTGCTGAACTTGTTCCCTAGTAAGCCACTTGCCTTGGTGTAGGAGTTGGCCAACTTTGACAACTTGATACAATTGGATCTTCTGTTGGCGAGTGGTCTTGATCTGTGTGTCCATAACCCGATCAATTGTGGCTTCTTCCATGCAATTTGGGTTGAGCTATGTTGGTGTTAATTTTTTTGCAATGTCTGATGTGTCCATCAATGGTGGAAAGTATGGCCAAATGCGGTCCACATTGAATAGTGGGTGCAGGCCAAGGAATGGGGGAATGTTGAGCTCAAAATAATTGTCACCCACAACCTTGGTGATGGTGTAAGGCCTATATCAGAGTGGCCGGATCTTCTGTTGGGCTCTAAACAAGAATTCTTTCTGCAAATGCAACTAAACTTCTTGCCCACCTGAAACTTATGTGGTGCTTGATGTTGATCACATCATTGTTTGTATTTGGCATTGGACTTCTCCAAGATGTCGTAAACTTGATGGATGCATCCAATAGACTTTGTTGCTTTATCAACCTTAGACTGCACATGTGTGGATTATGTCTATGTAGTCGCATAATCAAACATAATGGTTAAAATCTTATACCCACTTGAAAGGGATTGAAACTAGTCAAATTATTTAGAGATATGTTATAGTTGTGTTGCACATAGGGAAGACTCTCATCCCAAGTGTGTGGATGCTTGGAGCTACACATGTGAAGGATGTGTACTATCATCTTGTTGATGACCTTTGTCTATCCATCAACCTACGGATGGAATGAAACTGACTTGGTGAACTTGGTGTCCAATAGTGTCTAGAGGCTTGACCAGAATGTGGTCAGGAACCTGCTATTTCGATATGATATAATGGTGTACAAGATCCCAAAATGTACCCACACTCATTTAAAGAAGAGTTTGACAGTATCCTCTGTTGTGATGCTCTTCTTGTAGGCTGCCAATATAGGCAACTTAGAAAATTTGTCCACGACCACAAATACACAGTCATTACCATGCTTGATAGAAGGGAGGCCGGACAGATAATCCATGGAGATGGATTCGCAGGGTTGGTTAGGCATAGGCAGAGGAGTGTAAAAGCCTTGATTCTTGATGGTTTCTTGGCAATGACACAAGCAGTGCAGGATCTAATATTTTTGCCAACATCTTGTCGAAGTTTTGGTCAATAAAAATACTTTTAGTACGACCATAGTTTTCTCCACACCAAGACTCATGCGACCTGATTGTAGTGTGCCTCCCAAATCAGTTTGGCACTCTTGCTTGAAGGAACACAAAGGTGGCATAGGTAGCATAAAAATTCATCCTTGAGGTGGAAATATAGAACATGCTTGCCATCCACTAGCATTTGGTATGTGGTGGCAAACTCTGGATCATTTTTGTATGATTGCGGTCATCTAGAGGTCTTGTGGCCATAAGAGTTGAGAACAATAGTTAATGTTGCAACTAGGGGCCGACTAAGGGAATCTGTAGCATGATTGGTATTTCCCTTTTTGTATTTAATGTTCAAGTGGAATTGTTGCATATATGTAGACCACTTTTGATGTCGATCATTGTACACTTTTCCTTGTGTCTGTATAAACTAAAGAGGTCAGTGATCTGTGTGGATGATTGTCTCCTTCCCTAAAATAAAATGTTTCCATTTTTGTCCAACCTGCACGATAGAATACGTCTCTTTATCATAGGTGGGGTACTTTCAAATTGGATTGGAAAGTGTCTCATTATGATATGCCATTGGATGCTCATGTTGGGTGAGAACTACACCAATAGCATAGTCAAAGGCGCCTGTCTCAATTTCAAATGTTGTTGCAGGTCTAGCAATGTGAGTACAAGTGCAAAGAATAGGTGGTGCTTCAACTCAACAAATTCCCTTTGTTGGGACTCGAACCAAGAAAAATTTGATTTTACTCAACCCTTGGTAATCTAACTCAAAGGCCAAGTGATATGGGAGAATCCCAACACGAACCTCCGATAAAAATTGGCAAGGCCTAAAAAGCTGTGAAGCTCTATTAGAGTGGTCATGGCTGGCTAATCCCAAATGACTTGGATCTTAGCCAGATCCACATGTACACCTTGGTCATCTATGATGTAACCCATATATTGGACCTGGATCATGCCAAAGGTGAATTTCTCCAAGTTGACACATAGTTTGTGCTAAGGGTTTGAAGGGGCTATCGAATGTGTTGTAAGTACTCTTCCAAACTTTTTTTGAAGATGAGGATGTCATCTAGATAAAAATCCAAAAACAAGTTGGTGAAGGTCTACAAGATGTCATCCATCAACCTCATAAAAGTAGCAGGTGGCATTTGTCAACGAAAAATGCATGACCAACCATTCAAAAAGGCCTTCATTGGATTTGACGGTGGTCTTCCATACATTTGTAGGCTCTATTGGAACCTGGTAACAACCAGACTTCAAATAGATCTTGTTGAAATACTTGGGCCCCTTGAGCTTGTCCAAAAGGTCATCAATCAATGGGATTGGATATTTGTTCCTGACAATGATTTTGTTTAGTGCTTGATAACCAATGCAAAGTCTCCAAGTCCCATCCTTCTTCTGTACAAGCACAATTGACCTCCTGCAAGGTGAGGAACTTGGTTGGATGTGCCCTTTTTGTAGAACTATTGGATTTGCCACTTGATCTCTTAATTTTCCATAATGGATGGATGGTATATTGGCCCATTGAGTAGAGGAGCTCCGGGAGTCTGATCTATCGAATACTTGACCTAACAGTGCAAGGGTACCCTTGTGGGTGAGGAAAATATGTCCTTTTATTCTTCAACAACATTATCCACCTACTTTTGTTGCATGGAGGAACCCTTCCCGGGGACCATGGATGTGTCCACGATTTCCCCCTTACTTTGAGAGAGAATTAGAAAGAAAACAAATTTCCCAGTTTGGGAAACGATCTTACTGCATTTCTTAGTAGGGATCAAAGAGATGGCGGTAGGTGGGGTTACCTCTGGTATGATGTATATATTATTGACCAAAATAATAATAACAGTGTGAGGCCTAGACTCATACACAACAAGGCACTTCCACAAGTATGTTAGCCTAATAATACATCACAAAATTCAAGAGGAGTAACGCCACATAGTACCTCATATGTGAAGGGTTAAATATTGTAGGGAAGGAGACACTGCTGGCTGACACAAAGATCTCGTCCTTGGTGGAACCACTCAATGGTGTATGGTTGCGGGTGTGGTGTGGTCTACAGGCCCAACCACTTAACAACTTCTGCTGAGATGAGGTTCTATTGTAGCTGTTATAACTACCCTCCAAAATTTTCCAATGCTTTGATTTTGGAGCCTTCTTTCTGTCCATATGAGCTTATATTTTATTGTTGTTAAGTATTCATGTCGTGATCCTGACTTATCTATTCATGCTTTGCTTGTGATGTACTAATGCTGATTTGATATCTTTCAAACACAAGTTAACTCTTGACTTAACCTTGTTGCATTGTTGGGCTTTCCTCTAGAGACTGCACAATCTTGGAAGGAAGGCTAACCTTGCCTCCAGAAACAGTGCAAAGCATCCCTTGAGCTCATAAACTACGCAATGAACTAAGTCAAGAAGTTGCCTAGTCCTCGGGAATTGCGCAATCCTTCTTGGCAGCATGCATGAAAGTTTCATGAAAAAAAGAAAAAAAAGAAGCAAAAGCATCCCTACAAAATAAGGATTCATTAATTAGTTTCCCGAAGGCGGCACACTTACTATTTTTGGAACTTTCCACCAAGCGTCACTCTTTCCTTGATTTTATGCATGCACATCATAAATCCAAATCGGTCTAGATGTATATAATTGATGCCACTAGAACTCATATTTACATTCGATCTTGGAGCTCTAACATTCCCAATGAGATCAAGGAACCTTCAATGGAGTTTGCAACACTTTTTCAGGTGAGTTTTGCTTTTGTTGCTTTTTTCATCGTCGTTTGTCATTTGGCTTCTAAGAGTGCTATTTTGATTTTTTTATTTTCATGGTTTCGAGCATATTAATGCATACTAGCTTGTACAAGTGTTGGTTTGATCTGCCGTTTTCCTTTCACAAGTGTCGCATCAATTTTCTTGTTTTTTCCCATTAGTGGTCGTCGTTGCGTTGCCTCTCCATACACGTTTTCTTTTCCTTTTGCATGTTGATCTTTCACACTTGTTTTGCATTGATCTATCCATACTTAGTCAGATATACACTTTAACGTGCACCATCACTCAAATATGTTAGTTTCTCACACTCTGATTGGGCAGATCTGCTCATCCCTTGGCCATGCATCACCTTGTCTAGCTGGAAATTGTGCAAGTCTGAGACTCAAGCTCTTAGATTGACCTTTGATATTGCACAATGCATAGTCCCAGGATGACCCAATTGCGCATTGTGTAGTTCCAAAGCTCAAACCCTCACCCTTGGCCACTGAGACTTTACAATGTGTAGTCTCCTAGTCAGCCCAGGCAGAACTATGCATTGTGCAGTCTCTAGCCTCAGGCTGCATCACTAGCTGCTGAGACTCCTAAATGCATAGTTCCTCCAGCCAATCTCCCTCCCTTGACCTCAGGAATTATGTAATCCTCCTCATCAGTTCATCGGTTTGTTGCTTGATCTTGCTTTGAGAGTTGATCTGTTGAAGCTAACTTATGTTTGCCATGAGTGCTTTTCCTCCCACAGGTATTGTAGGTGATGAGCATTTCTCTTCATCAGTCACTGTTATCATGGCACCCAAGAGAAATGCTTCAAAGGACATCACAAAGAGCAGCACCAGGGAGGAAATTGAGAGTACGTCAGTTTACTTGCTAGTACACTCAGACACTCAACTATTTGTAGAAAAGGAATCAGATATCACATGGCAAAAGGTGAATGAAAATTTCTCATCAAGATCCTTCAAAGCTGATCTGGAAGACTAAGAGGTGCATGTCAACGTCCAGAAGTTAGGGTTGCATGTAGGTACCCAACATTCCCATGTACACATGTTACTAGTTGGATATTGTCTCATACAGATCCAAAGACTGTGACTCTTAGCAGTACCAGCGGATGGAAGCTTTCTTCTTTTCTTACAGTAGAGTATCATCTCATGTACCATTTTCACGAACCAAAATTTCTCACGGATTCTTACTTCTATGCAAAAAATAGCTACTCGAGCACTAAGGAGATTGTTAAAGGTTGGGTGAAATATCCAACGAAATTCTGCCAGACACCCACCAATACATACAAGACAAAATCTCTCAGGAGGGCCTATCAGCTCTTGATAGTTTTATGTTGCATAATCTACACCTAGCATAGCACCGAGACCATTCCTGAAGGGTGGGCTTTCTTACTTGGCCAGGTTGTGAATGAAGGTAAACCATTCAATTGGTCAAATTTGTTGGCTCAATAGCTACAAATCCATGGCTCAATAGGTACAAATCCATGTATCTAATGCCCTTAGTCCTCCTAAGGGTGAGCAACCTATATTTTACATATCTACGTATCTAATAGATGTAATTTGCGCACACAATGCATTCCCTAACATGAATTGGACTTGGACACCACCGGAGCTTGCCATGTACATTTATTGCAAGTTGCTTTCGGAGTGTGGCCACAAAGGAATTATGGGGAAACTAATTGATCACTTCCTCATTCTGTTGTATAAGATGATCTTTGAGGAAGATCCAGCGTCAGACAATGGAAGCAGTATCAAAGATAAATTATTGTTTGCCTCACCGAATGACACTTTCCTCAGGGTGTTTGGCGGACAGAAGTCTCTACATATTTTACTAAGGTATGCCACTGATAAGTTAATCATGAAAGAAGTTGTGTATCATCTCTCCACAAGGTTGTCAAAAACTTTGCATAGGAAGTATAAAGCACCTTGGCTTGCTCTTCCTATGTATATTAGATTGTACAAGATCAAGAATTTGAAAATTGTGGACACTGAAGGGAAGGTGATAGAGAAATTTGCATTTGGTACTTGGGATTTCAATACCTACGATCCAAGGAATATTCTCAAAGACCATTGTGCAAGGATCCATTTTTAATGGCTAACTGAGACATTCAACTATCCCGAGGAGGATGGATGGAAGAATTGTTATAATGCCTCTAAGTCTCGCAAGCTAATCAACTTTGCAAGAAGATTGCAGATTACTCTGCAAAAGGAAGCTACTCTAGAGGGAGCACTAGCAGAATCACGCAACTCAGTGTGCGAGAAGGGTAAGCGGAAAATTGCATATAGCCTAGGGGGAGAGCGAAGCCGCAAGATGAAACCAGATCCAACTATTATGAAAGTGACTATAACAACATAAAATAAGAGGAAACAAAGGATGTGGGAAGTAGAACAAAAGTAGAGGGATGAACATGAGTAGAGGAGGTGTTGGGTCTTGAAAATGTCATTCATTTCCATTACACTTTCACTATTATGTCCATTATATCACTTCCATTTCACTACTACGTTACTACATTCATCCCACTTTCATTATCATTGGGCCACATTTATGTTTTTCCAAACTTTATTAATTCTTAGCCTTTTTAAGTGAATTTGTGGTTAAAAATTAGAAAATAATGTG
>APFE030349693.1:84326-101947 GCA_000404065.3 Pinus taeda | reverse complement strand
GCATAGAGCCATCTCACCAGAAGCTTTTAAAAGTGTCCATGTTAGAAGAAAGGGGCAATGACATCATCCCAGAAAAGCCTTCCTAGGTAGGCCCTACAACATCCTTATCTAATGCAGGCTCAGAATTCCGTTTCCTCTTGGCCTTCTTTGCCTTTTATCCATTCAGTGAATTTTCATAAACAAGAGTCAATCATTCATTCGGTCATATCTTTTGATCTGGGAGCCGGTTTTGGGAGTGTGATATACCGCTAGAAATATTTTTTGGAGCTACTCTTGATGAACATGCTTATGAAATGGTTTGCACTGAAGATCATGTGCAAAACATCTAAAAAAATAGATATAATAAGAGGCCCATTTTGATCACTGAAGGAAGGTCAAGGGACTGACTCTAACAACTTGTTGCTCCCTTTCCCATAGCATGAGAGTGACTAAGGCCTAAGACTTGCAGAATAGCAATGGGACCCAGGGACAGGTTGTCTGAGTGGTTGACTTGTCTCCGGAGGGATCTATTGATGTTGTTGGACGATTATATGTGATGTTACGTTGATTCCACTTCCTTAAGGAAACATAGGAGGTTGAATATGATTGTAGTAGCATCTCTCCTCTTGTTTACCCTGGTTGGCATGGTTATTTTGGGTAGACCTGGGAGGGGGTGTTACAGATTGGTATCAGACCATGGTTATGCTCTCTTTAGGTCATATCTGGTGCTACAGATATGGTTGAATGCATTGGTAATGCATGCATATTAGTTGTGTGTGTGGCTCTTACACTTGCGTTCCATGTGCTTGTTCAATTGCATCACATTGATCATGGTAGTAGTAAGGTTATCGTGAGGTATTTGATGTCGATTTTATGGAATGCATCGTCATGAGTATATGATTGGTTATACAATTATATGAAGCTTGATTACATCCTTGTATGTTGGGTTGCATTCTTGGTTATTTGATTGCATGCATCAATCTTTTAGGTTGATTACAAGAATTGATCAGTACGCTCGACTACATGTGGTTATGCACATGTGTTGTTGATTAGGCATTGCTTATGCAGGTGGATAGTTGCATGAGGAAATGTGTATACTGGAGTATTGGTTGTTGCCATGCATGAAGTCATAGGACGCATTGGTGATATGGCCTTACAAATTTGCTGACTGGACCCTAGTTAGTATAATGGTTAGCGTTGATGCACTTATTGATATATGTCTATATGTTATTATGGTTATGTTGTACATGCATCATGCTAATTTGATGATCTTTAAGACAAGGTATCCTCCCTGAGTTATGCAAAGGTACGTTGATTTATGGTGATTTGGTTGATCTGACATAGTATTCCTTGCAGGAAAGAGATCAGATGGCCAACAAGGTGGTAGACTACATAGAATCTCCCTATGCATCAGATGGGCATCATGATAGGGGACACTATTCTAACTTGGCAGACACATTGAGAAGCCCGAAGGAAGAAATAAGGAGTTGCAAAGTAGACAATGAAAAAATCATCCAGGCACAAGAGAAACAAGCAGAAGTGAATGAGATATTATTTCAGAGTTTGTCAGATTTACAGGGACAGGGACCTCTTCGGATCAACCATGGAAATGAGGATAGAACTAATGGGGCATATGGCAACAGGTCTCATAGTAGTCACAGGTCAGATAAGTTTGACACTATCAGAGGTGGCAGGTTGTTGGACACTCCAGATAGGAGAGGTACTGGACACAGGTATTACTCTAGTTATGGTTATGATAGACATCATGATCATCATCATTATCATCCATACAAGAGGAATGATAGGGGATATTTTCTGAATGAATTCAAGAAGGAAAAACCACCTACCTTTTATGGAGAGATGAAGAAATCACAGGATGTAGAGGCTTGGTTGCTTGGCACAAAGAAATTCTTTAGATTGCATGATTACTCAGAAAACTTGAAAGCAAAGGATAACCCTTTTCAGTCTCAAAGGTAAAGCGAATATTTTGTGGGAAGGTGTGAATAATGTTAAGGACATACATGAGGATGATTTGACTTGGAAACCATTTGAAAGGATATTCAAGAAGAAGTAATTGTCTGAGAGGTATTATGATGACAAAGCTAAGGAGTTTTATGAGTTGCAGATGGGTGCTATGAAAAATGAGGAGTATACTAGCAGATTTTTGGAGCTGTTGAGATATGTGCCTTACCTCAGAGAGGAGAAGGCCAAGGTTTAAAGGTTCATCAGTGGATTTCCAATTTCATATATAGACCAGATTGATTTCGGTGAGCCTAGATTGTTGGAGGAGGCCATCCGAAAGTTGAAGCATTTTTATGAGTAGTCGAAGCGCAAAGTTGAGCCAAAGCATGACTTGAAAAGAAATGGGAAAGCTAAAGGAAAATGGCCACCAAAGCGAGGAAGACCTCAAGATGAAAGTAAGAAAGATAATACAGTTCCTTACAAGAAATTCAATACATTTGAGAAGGGACAGAGTAGTATGCTAGAGGCAGTGGTAGGGAACCATTACAATGTTGGATATGTGGTAAGGATCATCATAAGAGGGATTGTCTACAATATCAAAGTGGTGGTAGACCCAGATCTACATTGCTTAGGAGGCACATTTAGTTGGTGATGTTGGTCATAGCATTCCTCAGATTTATGCAGATGTGGACAACATGCAGGTAGATCATTAGGAATTGATCATTGAGATGGACGGTAATATTTGTGATCAAGTTGTTTCCATTTTGATTGATACTAGGGCTAACTATATTTATATTAATCCTGACCTGGTGGATGAGTGTGGTTTGAGAAAAGAAGTGCATACAAAATCTTGGTTGGTATCGCTGGCTACCGGTACAAATAAGCGAGTTCACCATAAATGGTATGCCTACAATAGTGCATTTGAATGTATTGCCATTGGAATTGTATAGTATGCTTTTGGGTATGGACTGGCTATACCTTCATAGAACCAACATGGATTGTTTCGTCAAGGCCATTGAGTGTGTGGATGATAGTGGGGAAAAGAGGACCTTGTAGGGAAAGAGAAGCCTACATCAGTGATGATGGTTACCGCTATGTAAGCTAAGCATTGTTGCAGAAAAGGTTGTGTGATTATCTTGGTAGTAGACCACCTTTGAGGAGCCCCCCCCTCGCCGGAGGTTTCAGGGGCAGCACCCCTGAAGCTAAGAATAGAAGTGGTTGAGTTCGTGGCTATATGTTTAGACTGTCAGAAGGTAAAGGAGGAATGCAAACATCTAGGTGGTCTACTACAACATATTGCGATTCCAAAATGGAAATGGGAGGTCATTTCCATGGATTTCATCACAGGTCTTCTGAGGACAATGAAGAAACATGACTCTATTATGTTCATGGTCAATAGGTTGAGGAAGGTAGCTCACTTCATTCCGGTAAAGACTACATATTCAACTAGTGAGGTAGCATAGGTGTTCATAAGAGAGATAGTGAGACTACATGGTGTTCCAAAGAAGATTTTGATGAACAGGGATGCAAAGTTCACTTCCAATTTTTGGAAGGAGCTATTTGTAGGCTTGGGTATAGATTTGGCCTTCATTACAACTTATCATGCACATAAAAATGGTCAGACAGAGAGGGTCAACGGATCTTGGAAGATATGATGAGGATGTACGCGATGCACCAGCAAAGGAAATGGGAAGAGTATCTACTGTTGGTGGTGTTCGCATGCAATAATGGTTATCAAGAGTCCTTGAGGATGAATCCTTTCAAGGCATTGTATGGATGAATTCGTAACACTCCCATCAGCTGGAGTGATCCAGTGAACTGGGTACTTATTGGACTGAACATGTTGGTGGAAATGGAGCAGGAAATGCAGGTTATAAATAAGAATCTAAAGATATAACATAATAGACAAAAGATTTATGCAAATCAACACATGATGTTCATAGAGTTTCAGGTTGGGGAGTATGTGTATTTACACATCAAGCCCAGGAAAAAATCTTTGAGGATTGGTTCATGTGCCAAGCTGGAACTACGGTATTGTGGGTCTTTCGAGATGCTTGAGAGGCTTGGACCAATGTCATATCGACTTGCACTACCTCCAACAATGAAAGTCCACGATGTTTTCCATATTTCATTCCTTAAGAAGTATATAAAGGATGTGATCATGTTATTGATTGGTCTATATTGCAAGTGAAGCAAGAAGGAGAGTTCCATCCAGAGTCTCAGTGCATATTGTAGTGTAAACATCTCATGCTCAAGAACATAGCCATAGAGAAAGTTAAAGTGCAGTTGAGGCACTTTGGACCTGATGAAGCTACATGGGAGATGGCAGATCAGATGTGAGCCCTATATCCTTCATTGTTTTTCCGATGAGGCAAAGCAGTTTTGGTTTGATGTTGGTTTATGTTTGGCATATGTTTTTCTCATGTTTTTATATTTGTATATGTATATGTGTATGGATGTAAATACCATAATGAGTTAAGTTATAAAGCTCCAATAAGTGGTATGGCTATTATCTTCTCATGTTGTCATGATGTTTTTCTTTTGAGCAGGTTATTCATTATAAATACTGCAACGAGCTTAGTTATAAAGCTCCATAGGTAGTATGCTTGTTTTTCAGTAGTTTTGATGAAGTCTTAGTGTGGTTTAACACCGAGGACGGTGTTCCGCAAGGGGGAGGGTTATGTAACAACCCTGGTGAAAATTTCATGTAATAAAGGTTAATAAAGGAAAAATAAGACCATGGTTAAGGGATACTTATTCCAAGCTGAATGTTGGGAAAATATATCCTAGTGGGCATCACTGGATGTGTGATTTGGCTAAGGGAAAGTGGCAAAGGCTAAAGCAAAGGCACTAAAAGGAAAAAAAGGCATTTTTGACATATTTATTTACAAAAATAAAGGAAATTAGGAGAAAAGGAAGGTAAAAGGTTACAGTTTGCATGTGAGGAAGAAATTGAAGGAAAATAATGGAAAATGAAGAAATTAGATGCCTCATGCATAAAAAGGCTTCGGAGGATTAGTTCATGGCTTTTGCCAGTTCAAGTTTGGAGCTCACTCATTATTCTCTCTCTCTCACTCTCTTGGTCACTTAGAGTTTTCTTGGAGCACTCTAGTTTGGAGCAAAGGAAAGGGAAGGCATTGCAAGGAAAGGAAAGTAGGATCAAGCAGCTTTTGCATGTGTGATTTCCTAGCTGGTTTGGACATGCATGATTTTGCATGTTGGTGTATGGTTCTCTTGATGTCAGTGGCATGGTCTTGCTGGGTTGTGATAGTGGTTTTCAGCCTAGCCTAGCCTTTTTCCGGATGCCATGGTATGTTGGTATGTTTATTTTGGTTTTGGAACTTCAGAATTGCTGGATGGATTTCAGAATCCGGGGCGGAGGTGGTCTCAAGGTTCATTCCCAAAGGCCTAGGAATCCCTTGGATGGTTTGGGTGGGATACACGGTAAATCTTGAGGAAGAAGTCTCGGTTTAGGGCCTAGTGATCTGGGTTTGGATTGAGGTAAATCCTGAGAGTCAAGGAGATGGAAAATTCCTCAAGGGTAGTGATGGATTCTGTATGGCATTCCAAGTTCTATGCGGTTGTGATCAAAGCACTGGTTTTGGTGTGATCACGGTTGGATGAGGGTGGAGGTGGTTTCACCTCTGGATTCCCTTGATTGTTCTTGGATTTGTTTTTCTATGAGATCCCACATTCATGCTTGAAATATGACATGGGGGTGACTGGCTTAAAGAGAGATTTGGTTTAGCCATGTCTATGGTTAGGTGGTACGTGGAAGTCCCAAAACAAGTCAGATTTTCCTATGATTAATAAAAGCTAAGTTCTCTTACTTTTGCACTAATTTATGTATGGATTTAATGGCTGTCATATCTATGATATTTATATGGTTTTATGTTGGTTATAAGGATGGTTGAATGACTGGTTCATGTCATGGTTATTTTATATATTTACTTGTAACTATTAAATGGATGGATACAAGACCTAATTGATGATGTAGTAGTTCAATGGAGAAGGAGGTGATCATTTTTATTATGTTTCATAAGTTTTTTTAGTCATTTATGCTCTGTCTTGTATCCTAGACCTGTAGGTTGCATTGATGCCAAGTGTTTGACAAAAGTTCAGTCCTGGTTGGGGATTCTCAGGCCTAGTTATGAGGGTGATTTTTGATTGATCAACATGGTTATCATGTTTTTAATGATTTCTGAAATTTACAACAAGTTCTGGGTAGAGGTCAAGATTTTGGGTTAGAAATGTGGCTCAAATCCTGGGGTCGTAGGCACAAAACTGGAAATTCTAGACCATAGTCACTAGAAAGTAGATATGTGAGAGTGAATTTAGGTTGCTGAGCACTCCCTTTCCCACAAAATGAGAGTGACTGAGGCCTAAGAGCTACAAAATAATAGTGGGACCTAGGGACAAGTTTTCTGAGTGGCTGAATTATCGCCTGAGGGGTCTGTTGATGATGTTGGATGACTGTATGTGATGTTCCATCGATTCCACTTCCTTAAGGTGAAATGTGAGGTTGAATCTGACTGTAGTAGCATCTCTCCTCTTGTTTAAACTGATTGGCATGGTTAATTTGGGTAAACCTGGGAGGGGGTGTTACACCTATTGATTTAGACGAATGCAGGGAGTCTTGCAAGAATCAAGGTGGAATAACTGCTTTGTAGGAGGTTGAAAGGAAATATTTTATTTTATCCACCCTTGCTCATTTGAATTTAGGATATTTACCTCACTACAGTCAAAACCATGAGAAGAGATGGCCTAAAAAAGCATTGACTTCACTTTGCTTTCCACTTGCAAGGGAGTAGAAGATTAATTTATGAAAATGTGTTTGTTTCGGGAAATCCAAATTTACCGACAAACAAAATTTGGTAAATTAATCCAACATCTTATTTTCATCGAGGAGGATTTCTTGAACTAAGGATATCTCTCTCTCTAGTTAACCAACATATCCTCCCAAGAACATGGAATGTAGAGAATGTCTATAATTGTGCCAAAGGAAAATTTCCAGGTGTCTGTTGTAAAGGGGCAATACCAAAACAAACAGGGAATGATTTCTTCATCATTACAACATAGAATACACCTTGATGGGCCTGCTATATTCCTCTTTTTGAGATTCTCAGAAGTAAGAATATTTCCATGAACTAGAAACCAACAAAAAAAATTGACCTTTTAGATGCAATCTAGACTCCAAATTTTGGCCCACACCTTAATACTAGGGGTTTGAGGAAGGTTCTTTTCTAAAATATCATAACTCGACTTAACTATGTACATCTTCTAGAGATTGGCATTCCAAGTGTGATTTCCTTCATATCAACTGAAATGGGAGCTATTCCTTTCAATGAGTGTATTAACATCTACCATTGATTTTCGTTGAGAGAGAAGATCAGGCCTAAGCTATCCCACCCAATGACTTTGATCATCCCATTTCAAGATACTGATTAATTTTTAAAAGTTGTTTTCCTGTATCCGTTGAGCTAGATCCCTAAGAGAATCTAGCTTTTCCAAGAAGGATCTGCAGATAGAAGTTGTCGTTCCATGTATTGATGTGTGCCCCATTCCTTGCACTCTAGATGAGATTCTTTATAATAAGATGGGCTATTGGCATTATGACTAATGTGTTGTCCTTGATGGAAACCTACTTGATAAATATGTCAACATGATAGTTATGCAAATGCTATAGGTGAGATAGACAAAGGAATACTAGTTCAGAGAGAAATGACTGATAAAGGTGAAGTTTGGAAAGTATACGCAAGTCCTGTGAATAAAGGTCGCATACATATGCAGCTATGGTGAAGAAAAGTCACATACAATTTCTGCACCATGGAATTGTCAATACTAGGGGTCTTTACCATGGTATTGGCCCATAATAATTAGCACGCCAACATATATTTTTTCCCATCAAAGAATACCATCAACATTACTAAAGGATTGGAATAAGGTATTGGCTAAGGCCTAAGCCTATATAATGAGACGAAGATCAAAATGTTAGGTGTGAAATATTTGTGTTTTCTATGAATTGTTTGATATCAAATAGGTGTGCACAAAGGAGCAAGGAAAAGACATAGATCTAAAAAATATGAAGTATGGTATCATATGTACTTGTTTGATTTTCTTGTTGAAAACATCTAACTTTGATAGATCTATGATTTTAATGACACTATGACATGAATATGAGACAATAATGGTTGCAAAGTATATTATGTGTGCAATGAAAGCATGACTCAGTGATTTCAGATCTGTACACTGGTTTGTCTCTGTGAGATCACGTACATATGCAGATCTTCTTTTGACTAGTTGCGTATATATTTTGCAGTATGGACATATATGTACATAGGTGTTAAGTATGAAAAGTGCATACATATGCGGAAGTGATTTATAACACTCACATACATCTGCTACGGTTTTGCAGTATGAGCTAATGATAATGGTTGATCTATTTTGTTGTGTTCGCTATTGTATGTCGATGAAGTATCTCTTATAATAATCTATGTTTAACAGTACTGATTGGGCTGAATTGATTATGAATTAGAATTTGACTAAGTGATGATGCTACTGTCTGATGATATTTATTTGGTTCAATGATTTATGTTGGCTTCAGTATTTGTTTAGGTGATTGATTTAGTGGCACAATGATTCACATTCTGTTATCAATATTTTGAGATCTATACACAACTATCCTTCAGGAGAAGTGCATACATACGTAGACATGATTAAGAATAATAGAATATTTAATCTGATGCATGATTGATCGGGGCTTACAGTGGTAGTAGTTGGTTTCTGTGATGTTTAAGAGTCTTTGACTTGGTATATTGATGAGTGGCTATGCATTGGTATGATTTGTTATGATATAGTTTGATCAAGTTGAATTGATTACATTAGAAGATTTAATGATCGAGTATTTGAGTAGTTGATTTTAGAATTGTTGGGAGTGGATCCAGTCTGAAGCATTATGAAAAGTGATCCATAAAGAGTTGAAGATAACAATCTTCAGAAAGGGGGGTGTAGCTCCCTTCCAATAGGAGCTGGAAAATGAGTGAAGGTTGTAGCCTTCTACACGTAGGAGTCTATGTACTATTTAGAGTTTGTGCTAGTACAAGATTGTAAGAAGATTTTTTTTAATAAAATGAGAAGACAAAGATGACAACACTGGTGGTTTTTTCCCACATTGGGTTTCAACCTAAAAATTATGGTGTTCATACGGTTGTGTGTGTTAATATTCTATCTGCTTGTTAACTTCTCATAATTAGTGTTGAATTGATGAATAATGGAATAATAATGCACTAATTAATACTGCACAAGTGATCAAATAAGTTATCTAGACATATGCGAGTTTTTGTAGTAAAATTCACATACATACACTAGCTTCGTTTACAATAGTCACATATAAAAATCACATATTGAAGTGTGTAAAACACTGATTCACTCACTGCCACCCACCCCACACACCTCCCCTCCCCCCCCGTTATTTTTCTTAACAATTGGTATAAGAGTAGGTCCTTCAGAAGAAGCTTGATAGCTTGAAGGAAGTTTCATCAAGATGAGAAATAAGAGGGAGTAGAATCTATTAGGCCACCATTGTTTAATGGAACCAACTTGGTTTTACGGAAAGTCAGAAAAAGTGCTTATCTATAGTCTTTTGGAGCTGATGTTTGGGCAATCGTTGAAGAAGGTTACAAATATCCATCCTCGATTCCCACAGATGAAGCATAAAAGAAAAAATATGAGACCAATGAAAAGGCTATCAATGCTTTGTTGGGAAGCTTGGAAGAATTAGAATTTGTGAAGTTCATGCAGCTGAATACTACAAAGACTATATGGGACAAGATTATCCAAAGTTATGAAGGCGACACTAAGGTAAAGAGTGCCAAACGTCATATATTTAGAATTCAATATGAAACTCTTAGAATGCATAGTGATGAAAGTATTGCAAGTTTCTTTCTTAGGGTAGATGTGATCGTTAATTCAATGAGAAATCTTGGTGATGAAGTAAAATATTTGATTCTTGTTGAGAAAATCCTAATATCTCTAACCCAAAAATTCAATTCGAAAGTATCTTCCATTGAGGAAATGCAGGATTTGAAGAAACTTACTGTTGAACAACTTCATGGGATCTTAAAATCTTATGAAATGAGAAAAGGGGGTCCCTTAGATATCATATAAGAAACATTCAAAGCTACTTCTAAAGGAAAAGGAAAGGAGGAACTTAAGTAATCAAGTTACGTATCAAATGAAGAAGAGGTGATTTTCGTAAACAAACTCCAAGTAGGAACTGGCATATTTAGAGATAAGCTTCCTTTCAAATGTTTGCTTGTGGAAGAGTTGGTCATTATGCTACTAAATCCCTTATAAAGAAAACCATGAGAAAGGGAAGAATTCTGCAAAAGTAAATATTAGAGGAAGTTTTGAAAACAAGAAAATTTTCTACACACACGAAGATAGTGATGGTATTTCAAATGGTGAAGAAGGTGAGTCTGATCAAGAATATCAATTACTTATGGCATTTGAAGATAAATTTATTGACCAGTTTGATGATGTTTTTATGGATGCCCTAGAAGAAAAAGATAATCTCATTAAAGAAATAACTCAGCTTAAAATTAGTCTAGACGAAGCTAAATTAGCATAAGAAGCACTAAAGAAACAAATTCTTGAAAAGAAGAGTCATAATGAAAAGTTAGAACTAGAAATACTAAGTCTAAGAAAATAACTTGAGAAAACAAAATGTCTAAACCTTAGATTTTCTAAAGGATTTGAAATCATAGAAGAAATCATCAAATTACATCGCTCTCCTCTAATAAAAACAAGTCTTGGATACAATGGAGAATCATCAAGGACTGTAAAACCTTTTGAAACAGGTACATAAAGCTATCTCAATGTAGTAAAGGGAAGAAGTCAACAAAATTCCAGCTCTCAGTAAAGGAATGCGGGATCAAATGTCTCTCAGGTAAAACATCCTTGCCACAATCAAAAGGGAAACTACAAAAAAAAGTACTATACTCCCAAGAACTTCTACTTCAATGGTCAATGATTCACTTGTCATATTTTAGGTCATAAGGTTGCTCAGTGTGTCACTTATAAAACTATCATGACTAGAGAATCAAGAAAACAAAAGAATGAGATTGGGTTAAAGAAATATTCTTACAATACATTCTCACCTCTCCAAGATGAAACAAAATGTTCCTTTTGCAATAATTTTGGGCCTAGAGAGACTGAATGTAGAAGCAAAATGATCCCAAATCTCCAAAATGAATAAAAGGCAACAACATCCAAAGTATGTAAAAAGAAAACCATAGAATTTGAAAATTGTGGTTTAGCTTTGTATGCAAGAGATCAAGAAAACCTGTGGTACATGGATAGTGGATTATTAAATCATATGACAAGTGATAAAGATAAGTTTATGTCCTTTAATGAAATAAAGAAAGAAAAGAACTTAACCTTTGGAAATAACTCACCTGCTGCTATCAAAGGGAAATTAACTGTTTTGCTAAAGCATAAGGTTAAAGCTAGTGATGAGCCTTGGTATTACAGCAATAATGTTGCAACTCCCAAGATTACCGACTTTAATTATCAACCCGGGGTTTGTACAAACTTAAGAGGTATCGACACTATATGTGCAACATACAATGTGACCTTCCTTTGCTGTCATGATGTAATGGAGTGCATGTACTGAAGTCAAATCCTAAACTGACTGTAGAAAATGAAATGTTCAAAATGGAACCTTAACCTATTGCAAGATATAAAGTACAAGGAAAGAAACATATTCTAATTGCATAAAGATCATGAAATAAATGTAAAAGAAACCTAGCATAACCCTATTGATCACATGTGATGATTTAAACTAATTGAGCATGAAATATGATCTGGGGAGTACTAACTGCTGTGTGCATGCGTAAATATAAAAGAAATCATTTTTTTTCTTTTCTTTATAAATGCAAATGCTAATCTTTTGGTGATCTTTGGTAGGGGAGACAAGTGTGGAGAAAGATGGTTAAAATGGTCTTGATGGCATGGAGGTCAAGTAGAGGCCTAATCCCAGCTTCAATGATGATTTTTCTCAATTCGGGCTTAAAATAGGATTTTCTACAGGATGCTACATGATTTGCTACATGATCCCTTGATTTACTACAGGACGTTACAAATTTACTATATGAAATTATAATTCATCGAATGACCAAGAAAATGAAATCCAAATTGGATGGGACAAATTTTTTTATTAACTAATATGTCTTAGGTCCCCATTCCAAGTGGAATCACTCAAAAATACCTCTGTTAACCCATGCTAAAAAATAACGAAAAATTACAAGTTGAAAATCTAGAAATTCGAGAACTATTAAGCTAGTAAATCTATAAAATGCCTAACCTAATAAAGTTAAAATGAAATGGAGTAATTTTTGTTATGAACTAGAATTTTTTTTGATCTAATTCAAGTGGAACCAACTCGATTGAAGCTCGTAAGCATGCTCTAAAAAATGATAGAATTTACTGTTCTTTGCCACAAAGGAGTTTTAGAAATCTAGATTTGAGAATAAGAAAGCTAATCCAAGTAGCTCAATGATTACTATGACCTTCAAAATATTTTCCAAGGATGAAATGATGCTTGTGATCCTGAAAAATAACTTACATTAACCATTTAACTCAATCCTACAACAAGAAATCATTAATACTAAATGCAGAAGTAGAAAGAAATAAAAACAAGAGATGCATGTGAATAAGAAGTGAAAAGAAGGAAATAAAATGATGCAAAAGGGTGTCAAGGCTCCTGGGATGGAAAAGACCAAGGAAACTCAGATACCTATGGAGGATAAAAAGATTTAGAAGCTGAACATGACAACATTCTTTATTATGTTCATCAATACAATTACATCCTTGCAAGAAAATACAATGGAGCTACAAAAATATGAGTTTTCTCTACAAGAACACTAATGAAAATCTATCCCTAGAGGAAAATTCGACTTGGTACTTATACAAAATGATTAGGAATCATTCCCCATGAATTGAGGAAGCTTTCTCCACCAAAATCCCTCGATCTGGTCCCCAATACTAGGAATCTACATTAAATGGCAGGGAACACATTCCTAGTTTTTCTCAATCATTGGAGTTCCACAATTTGTGCCTTAATATCTTGTTGATTGATTATTTATTATTGATCCTCCTATAGTAGGGAGCAAGTCCCTAAATTATCTCCTCCTCCAAATCTTCATAATCTGCCCAATATTCTCATAATATTCCACAAAAATAGATAATATTAGGCACAAATATGCAATTATTCATAAACCTTTCTAATGAATATATTAAAGTTAAAAATACATTATCTAATGTAGAAAGAGAGGTTTAATGTGATGAAGGATGGTCATCGGCCGTAATTTATGTTTAATTTAGAGGCATGGACCTTAATTTATGTCTAATTTAGAGGCCCATCATACCCCTCTGTAGAAAGTGTTGCTCATCCTCATAGCTACTTAGTGACCTCATTGAGCCTCATTCATGGCCCTGGTGGCCTCTCTCTTGTGCATTAAGAATCTTGGCTATAAGTTCTGCAAGGACAAGCCCAAAAACATAATTTTGCAAAGAAAAATCATTGTTTCTTGAGACCATTAGCTTGCCTTCTTCCCCTCATTCAAGATGGGTACTTGAATATTTTTTAGTTTAGCAAGGTCTTCCACATCCTTATCAACCTTTTGCTACCTTGTTCCACCATTTGAAAACCTTTGAAACCTTCAAAATGTCTTTAGATGTGAACTAGGACATCCTGTAGTAACTCTTGGCAAAACTACAGGAAACCCTTTTTGAGCATAAATGATATTTTGGGCCTAGGACAGGCCCTCAACTTGACTCCCATGTATTTTTCCCATATTTAGGCCTTGGAAAAAAGCTAGAAAGAGGTTGGATACATTTTGGAAAACATCTTTTCATCACTACAGTTTGATTTTTGTTTTGATGGTGAATGCCTCATTTCCTTTTGTTGCCTTCTTTTTCTCTCTTGTGGCCTAGATGACTGCCTAATGGCCTTGGAGTTATTTGTTTTGATTAGGTCTCTCTTAAGCTCTGCCATTTTAGGGTTTAACACAATTTGTTCATTTCTTCCTTCTTGTAGCAACATTCTTCCTTCCTATAGTAGTCATTTATCCTCTTTTAGGGTCTTCTAACTGTATGGGAGTGATGAGAAATGATGAAGAGGGATTGGAAGATGATGCTAGGGATCAAAGGGAGTAATGTAGGTTTGTGAAAATGGAGTGGATGCACTAATTTTTTATCTTTCAAGAATGAAATGGGATGGCTGGATGATGAATTGATAGTGAATATGAAGTGGATGGAGGGTTTGGAGTGCTGTGGTGACTTAGCCTTTGCAAAAAATTATTCTTTTAACTGCTGTCCTCATTCCTTGAAATCATCACCCTTCATAATTTGACTTTTCAACATTGCATGAGTGAAGGAGTGAGCTGCAATTAACTAGTTGAAGGTGGCTGAGACTGCTGACCCAACCTTAGCTTATAAAACCTCATCTCTCATGCATTTAAAACAAATTTCTAACTATAATATGCTCAAGAGAAGAGGTCAAGAATATTGCATACCTATACCACCTGTACCTACTTGATGATTGCTGGAGAGACATGCATGCTGCTGCTGAGTTGATGTTGATGTGCAACTATTGGGGGACTTATATCAACCTTCCTAAAGAATATCTAACCCATTTCTCCATCATATTTCCTCTTTTAGCTTCTTCTCGGCCTTCCTGTAGATGTTGTTTGTTGGACATTGAAGTCCTTGCTTGTATTTGCTGCACGTATGTTTTTTTTTCTCTGATGTTTTTACTTGATGTGCAGGTACTGGATGGTGACGCTGATGATCCTGATGCTACTGCTAATCTCTATAGGAGCTTCTTTGACCTCTAGATCTCCATACTGAAGCTGACTTTAATTTGTGATTTTTTGTTTTGAGGGACAGACTACTACAGGATTTCCTATAGGATGTCCTGTAGCTGCCTCTCCCTCAAATTTTTTAATCATTTCTTCACTTCTGTAGCATGAGTATGGTTGACATGGGTAGAGAAGGGGTATATATATTGGTGAATGAGAGGTATAGCTTTCATGTGTTTTCCCCTTGTTCTCTGTCTTCATCCTCTTTTGTCTTTTTTTTTTTGAAACTGATTTTATTAGATGAATGCAGGGGTGATCATGGTGGAGAGAGGCATGGTGATGAGTTGGTGAGGCAATTTTTTTTTTTTTTTTTGACATACGCAGGTCATCCCCTTGCTCTAGGTTTACTTTTTTTGACATTCCCAAGCCAGTGTAATTCCTACAGGATCATCCTGTAGGTTTTCAGGGAATCCTGTAGGTTTACAGGGAATCCTATAGAAAACACAAAACCCTTGCAAACTGAGCTAAATGAGTAGAAAAATGGAGGGAATGATGGAATGATGAAGGATGTGGAATGAAGAAATGAAAACATGAACTGTATAGGTCCCCTTTGATCATCTCTTGTTGCTTTGATCCTCCTCCTACTGACTTGCAAACAATATTTTCAAAATTCATGACAACCTCTTGCAGCAGACTTGTTTTGTCCATATCTCTCAAACGGTAGATTGGATTCACCTGAAAATTTATGATCATGTTTCCATCATCATTATACACCCCCCCATAAAAAAGTTTTGGTCAATGGATGTATGGATCTCGAGAAAAACAAAAAATGGTGAAGGTGATGGAGGCTGATTTCTTGGAAACCATGCACTGGAATTTTCTGAAATTGCTTCGGCATGTTACCATCATCCATATGCATCTCCGCATGAAACAAATTTTTAAATGGATGCATAGATTATCAAGAAAATGCAAAACTGGATGTAGGTGATGGAGTCTGATTTCTCGAAAAATGTGCACTAGAATTTGATAAAATTGCTTGAGCATGCTGCCATAATCCATATGCATATCCCCTTGAAACAACTTGGCAAATGGATGCATGGTTTAAATGTTATGGAAAAAAAAAAATTGCTGCTCTATGTATTTTTGTTTCCTATAGTAAAACATAGTCTTCCTGTAGTTTTTTAGGACAACAAGCAAACTGAATGGGAAAAGCTTGAGAATGATGGGTGGATGATGGAAATAGATGAGGGTGATGGATTGACATGGCCTTGGCCTTGTTGGACCATTTGAGCAAAGGAGGAGAAAGTCAAAATTTGACTTCTTTTGACTAGGTTTGACCAAGTTTTTCTTTTGGTACCATCTTGTTTTTTTTCTTTTTATTTTTTTCTTTCAGATGTTGGTGAGTACATGCATTCATCAGAGATATACATCGAGCAAAGTTTTTTTTTTTAGGCCTACTAGCTACCTCAATGAGGTTTTCAAGTAGTAGGTTTTCCTACGTGCCTCAAATGAGTTTTCACCTAGATCTTTTTCTTTTTTTCTCTCTTTTCTTTTTCCCAACCCATTGACCACCTCATGGAGGTTTTCAATCAATGAGCCAATCTCAGGTGCCTCAAAGGAGGTTTTCACCTCTGATTTTACTTTTTATTTTTTTATTTTTTCAATTTTTTTTCTTTTACCCTACTCTACTTGAAAAATGAAATCACTTTCAAGTATAAGAATACTTCCAATGGAGCCATGTGCACATCAATATGACATAAAAACTGATGTGTAGGCTTGAAATGTATGTTTTGACAGGTAACTGAATTTGAGTGATCAAATTCTTTGAATTTGATGAATACAAGCACAATTGAAGAAGAGAGTATTGTTGCAACTTAGTGACTGTCTGGAACCATATTTCAATACAGTTGTGATGTCCTTAGTCATTTTGCTGATCTGGATCATTCTTCATGTATTCTTCTACCATGACCTTCAAATCTTCCTCTTTTTGCTGATTTTTTTCTTGAATACATGGAGGATTTGATGGTAGCCATGAGGGAGCTCTATCGATCTCTGATATTGATGTCTACTCTTCATCAAGTGCAACCCATGATTCCATGGTCTTCTCATTTGAATGTTATTCTTCTGGGCGTGGTACTTCAATGATATCAAGATAATTTATTTTTTTAAATACTCTTCCTGATCTATGGTGAATACCATTGATCTCAAGAGGAGATGCTTGGAAGTGTTGTACCTCAGCATTGTAAGTGGGATGAACTAATTCAATGTGTGGGTTTGGAAATGGTGGTACAGGTAGTTGAGTGGGAGTGGATATTTGAGATGGATTTGGTTGTGATTGTGGTTGGGGTTGATATGAATGGTAGGGAGGATATTGAGGAAAATGCTGAGGATATTATGGATGACTCCCATAATTTCCTTTCCAACCTTATTGCTAAGATTGGTTTTGGGGTTGAGGTGACCAATGTTTCCAAGGAAAGGGCGTGTTCCAATTACTTTGTGTTGGGCGCGTGATCCCCCCAAGGCAAGTTTTGGGGCTTAAAGCCCAAGTTTTGACTAAGTTCGATGTAAAGACTCTGCGATTTGTGGGCGTGGAGCGCGAAGTTGTAATTAAGTCATAGGGTTGTCCGCGCTTACTTTTGTAATATAGTGTCGGCTTGAGAGTTCTACCCATGGTCTGCGGACCATGGGATTGTATAAATGGAGCGAGGCTCTAAGTGTAAAGGGACAATCTAAGATTGAATATCTAATGATGAAGTGTTGAGTCTAAGTGTAAAGTCGAGTCTTTGGGTAGTAGAGTAGGAGAAGGCTCTGCAACTGAGT
>APFE030349693.1:49603-81512 GCA_000404065.3 Pinus taeda | reverse complement strand
AGACCCCGATACAGGATCCTAACTTGGGAGTTCAGTAGATCCACGCGTAGTTGAAAACTTATGGCTTGAGATGTAGAGTCTGAAACAGGACATGACAGCCCGACCAGAAGCGCACGAAGAGGTATGGTGTGTTAAATGTAAAAGTTAGGGTCATGACAAGGACCACTGCCCGGTGTTTGTGAATTACCTTGCGGGAGGAGGACCGATGCCGTTAAGACCAAAGGCAAAAGCAAAACCTAGTGAGACACCTGCTTTGCGGTGTGCGATTTTTCAAATAGGAGGAAAGCATGCTACAGACAACTTCCATTTGTTACAAAAGTATAGACAAAATTCACAACAATTGTTCTGTAATTTTCGTAGATCAGTTGGACACGATGAGTGCACTTGTAGAATCTATGAGCTGATGATGGATAAAACTCCCACTTACAGGGTTCAGGCTGAAACTCGGCCTGTTGACTAGAACACAGGAGTGGCGTGAACTGGATTTCAGGGGTGCAAATGAGGCCAAGGTGAAGGAGGACCTGGAAGAGGTCGCGGACAACTGATATGCTACAATTGCAGATGGCTAGGATATTATTCCCGTGATTGTATGAATCCAATGCGTCCATCATGTTTGTATTGTACCTTGTTTGATCACGAGATGGAGGATTGTCCTACATTGATAGCTAGGTTGCACGACAAGGGAGTGCTACAACCTCCCCCAACTCAGAACCTGCAGATGATGAGATTTGAGCCGCGCGAGGAAGATCCAAATGTGAAAATTTTTCTCCAAAGTGGAGTTATGACGGGAGATGATAAAGGAAAAAATCTCGAAGATAGTACTTAGGTTCGCAAGGCTCAAACAAAAGAAGAAAAGTTTTATCTGGAGCATGCTAAGGAAACCTTCATGGAATCTAAGAAGAGATTCACTGATGCCTCCACTTCAAGAAGCAAAGATAGATCAGAGCCGGAAATGAACCCATCTATACTTACGACGTTCCTAGAAACATGCATGAAGCTACTGCGTGATAGTAAGGCTATAAAGGGATTGAAGGAACTCATTAACAGATGTGCTGGGACCACGCTAAGAGAGATATGCGTAGTTCGGAAGATTGGAAAGCATGCGACGAGGACGGGAAGAGAAATGAGGTTGACCGCACAGATTGGAGAATATGAGATGGACCAAGTAATTGTGGACCTAGGATCGGATGCGAACATTCTACCAAAGCAGGCATGGGAGTGCATGGGAAGGCCTACGCTGCAATGGTCTCCTATCGAGCTGTGAATGGTGAACCAACAAAAGATAATACTTATGGGGAGATTGCAGGGAATCACCGTGGATATTGAAGGGGTAAGCGCTCTAGCAGACTTTGAAGTGATAGAGATTGTTGATGATAGAAATCCCTACCCCATGCTCTAGGAATCAATTGGGCCACTGACATGAACGAGGTGATTAATCTGAAGAAGCACAAGATGATTTTTGAGATAAAGTCTCTGCACGTAGTCATACCTTTGGACCTTGCGGAAGGAACACACTACACAGAGCCTATGCATGACTATGATGGCAACGACGATTTGGACTATATCTACAAGATAACTACGCGAGAGTAAGACTGGGTAAATCCCATCGCGGATGGAAGAATCTCATGGGAGCGCAAAAGATCGTGTATGTCAAATTCAAATGAAGAGATAGAGCGATGGTAGAATCGATTACACGAGGTAACCACATTGAACTGTAACATGATGACAAGATCGCTGCACTATGTATTGACAAAAGTGAGAGATTGCTTATTTAAGATGCATTAGGTGAGGTAGATACTTTCTTGGTCAAATTTGAAAGGGAGTTGTCAAAAAAGCAACATTTCCAGGCTTTGAAGTGGGCATTGCGCGCTACGCCCACGAGGTGGTGGGGTACACATCAAGGAAGCTTTGAGGACTGGTGTGAATGCAGGAGAATGATGCGCATGCATTTTGGGAAGCCTAAGATGCGACTAACATATAAATACAATGTACGGGATGGTCTGCGCACACATTTGTCCAGGTGGGTACAGGAATATGGTAAAAAACCTGCGCTAATGCATATGGGAACACGGTCAACAAGCATGTGTTGGGGAGGAAATTGTGTGAACGGTCTCTCAAGTTGGAATGACAGAATGTGGAAAGAACGAGTGTGTAGAAGGTTACCCATGCAGAAGGATTTAATGAAGTGTGTCAAGCACTAAAGAGGGTATATAATGCAAAACGAAGTGATTGGGACCTACACATACTAGCAGTTTTGTGGGCTTATAGGACAACGTGCAAGAAATTGGTAGGATAAACACCTTCTAGGCTGACGTATGGAGAAAATGCTGTAATAGCAATGGAGTATATTATGCCTAGTCCGCGCATATCAGTGCCCGTGGATATGAGGGTTCGCGGTGCCTTGGAAGAAGGGATCGTGTAGTTGAAAAAATAAGAATGCTTGGGACTTGAGGAAGAGATCCAATAGGGTAATCTTAGGCTCCAAGAACTCATGAATGAAAGAACTTGGTTAAGGGAGAAAAGCACTTTGGTGGAAGTAGAAGTCAAGAAGCTTGAGGAAGGAATAAAGAAGAATTTTCTCAATAAGAAAACTGTTGTAATAAAATAGGATGTTCATGATTACGTTGACAAATTTGGGGACTACCATTGAGAGTTGATCAACTTGATGCCTTGGATTGGACTGTATATTACTAGAGGAATCACCAATGGTGGCGCGATGCAGATGGTGAAGTTAAAAGGCTTATTTTTTCCAGGAAAAGTGATTGATGGTCGGTTGAAGTCATATCCAGGTGGCTCGGCCACCTGACTAGCTGTGGGAAGCACAATCTTAGCACTCTAGAAAATTGAAAGGAGGCACGGGACTATAAACTACTCTACCTGAGAGTTGTGTGATGTCAGGGCTGTGCGTAAGAGTGAAGTGTCATGGGGTCTGCGACATTGCAAGGGTAGTTACACCGTGCGGGTTGGTGGGAAAGTGACTGTTATAGTCACTATTCACGATGTGATGCTTGGTTTGAGACTAAATGGAGCGGGCGACAGACATTTAAGGCAAGCTTTATGGGCAAGATTTGGAAAAACATTTCGCCAAGGGAGCATTAATGGATTGGATTTGGGGGGAATAGTCGAATTTGAATTCAAAAGGCGCTATAAATTGCAAAGGGATGCCTAGTGAACAACACTTGGTCATTTGAGAATTGAGCTGTCGTGCACCTAGAGTATTCTGAACCGAGACTTATTTAACCTGTTGAGAGCATTGTTTGAGCACCTGGTTCAGCAATTGAGAGATTTCTGGAAAAACAAAATGGCAGCGTCTGAAGAAGCTAGGGAAATCGAAGAAATGACCGCCGAAGAGGCAGTGCAGGCCATAACAGTAGGAGATGCCCTTGAAAGCATTGTGATATTTGCAGAAATCCCTAAATCACTGCACACTTCGAGACCCAAAAAAGATAAGTAGCCCATGATTCTGGTGTGCATGTCCCCTCGAAACCCACTGAGAACTAAATTGACCATGAAAGAAAAATGGAAAGCGGTTAATTTGGAAATCGATGAGGAGGAGGAAGACCTTGAGGACATCCTGATAGAAGAGGATGAGGATGAAGACATGGAGGAATAAAATGAGGGCGTGAACCCTACAACCAGGCTTCCCACGTATGTTCCTCCGTGGAAGGGGAAAGAAAAGTGCCAAAGGACCTAGATGAGAGCAAGAACTCTCTGCAGACTCCACTACTACCTGGTGATATCAGTTTTGAAGGAGTGCACCTGGGACGGATGTCAAATTTGAAGTTTGAATATTGGGGTCTCATTGACCATGAGAAATTCCTCACTTTGCGACTTCCCAGGTCATGAAGTCGAAGAAAAACTCCGCGGTGGGAGTCATAGAGTTGGAGCCGTGAAAGTGGTTACGCGGAGTTGAAAAGGTAGGGTTGTTGAACCTGCTCTGGGTGCCGCATTGCCATTGCACCCCAGTGACTATCTTCATCATCAGGCAGCTGCTCAACTTGGTGCATGATGGGTGTTTGTGGCTGGAGGAGACCATCCCCATCACAGACCACCTAATCCATAGAATTACTTGACTCCCTTGTAAAGGGGAAGACCCAATAGACATTTCAGAGGGTAAAAGCAGTGATTTGGCCATCGCGGAGGCCATGAAAAAGAAATATAAGATACAAAAGAAAAATAGGGGCTACGCGATCTTGAGTATCAACAACAAGGCAGTCAGAGTTGCGACTCAGATATTGGTGGGTAAGGTCATGTGGAATTGCCGCGCAGATGAAGTACCTGCATTGATGGTTGCACTTGTCGAGCAGTGTGTTGAGGGGGTCTAGTTTAACTGGTTCAAATTCTTGTGCAAGGAATTCCTGGAGAATTTCTGTGAGGCACAGGAACAGGGGAAAACCTTCCACTATGCATGGCTTCTACTATCCATAGTGCCGGTGGCTGGGGAATTTCTTGAGGACAGCCAGTTCCTCACAATTGCGAGGGATCTCCTGGAGGCCACAAAGTACGCTTCTATGTGGGCCACTAAAGACACGCACCAGATCCAAGATAGTAATATATTTTGGGTGTTCATGGAGATGAACATCAGAATAGGGATTAACTGCAAGCCGCAGTTATCACCCACTGTCTATAATAGCTACAAAGATTTGCGGAGTTTAAGGCAGACTTCTATTACATCTACATCAGGGTGCACAAGGACCCCACGAAGAAGTGGAATGAACTACCATACCTGGCCATGGATGATGTTATCTTTGAATTACTTAAGGCATGGCAATCGAAGTGGCGCGCTCTAGCCATTTCCGCGACAAAAACGGAAAAATCTGCTGCACAACAGAAGAAGGAGGAGACAAAACTATGAATGGCGTAGTTGGCAGAGAAGAGAAGAAAATAGGTCACAATAGAAGCACATAAGGTAGCAAAGAAGGAGCGTGAGGGTCAGAAGTTGCCTTCGCCTGAGCAGGAACAAGAAATGGAGACAGAGACGGAGCAGGGTGGCATAGACCTACAAATAATGATGACATAGTTAAAGTGTCAACGCTCGAGAGAGAAAGTGGGGTTGCAAAAGAAGTCGAAAGCGTCTAAGAATTCTTTCGACCCGATCACCCTCATTGAGGGAGATCTGCTTGATATAGGGGAAATGGTGCGAGAATTCATCGCGGAGGCCCTCTAGTAGTTGGTGGAGGAGAATCAGATTGTGTTGGGGGCCCTTCGGGCATAGATTCAGGAGTTGCAGGTGCGCACTCCCCAGGGTGGTACTCTATCGACTAGCCTTGCAGTAGGAACGACCACAACTGAGGAAATGCTGCGTGCCCACATGACCAACACAATAGTGCTGCCTGAGGGGGCACTGGTTACAAAAAACGAGGTCAACAGGCCTACGGTCAGTGCGTTGAAATGGGTAGGAATCAACATGGCTGCGCTCCCTCGGGAGACGCTCTATGTCCTGTAGGATAGAGTGACTACAGAACTACGGGCTAGGGAGGGATGCGTGCTACAGGTGTTGAGTGATAAAGAATCAACATGGAGCAACTAAGCCTGCAACTTGACAAGGTGGTGGCACAAAACCGACAAATGGTGCAGGTGGTTGAGGAAGCCTGCAGATGGTCCTTGAGTTGGCCATCCCAGCAGAGGCACCAGCATAGGCCCACATCTAGAGGTTAGCAGCAGGAGTGTGCAAGGCATGAGAAGAGATGGTTAAGGTTCAGCTGGAGCTGAGCCTTTAGATAGTAGAGCTACAGTTGAAGGTGCAGCCTTCAACTCCTCTAGAGGTAAGGGAATAGTGCGCCAACACCATTACTTTGGGGATGGAGGAGATCAATAGTGCAGTGAAGGATTGCACCAAAATGTTGGAAGAATCGTTTGAGGTCCTTGCCACTCTGCAGGAGGACCCGAACATATAGTGCTTAGAAACATAGGCGCGTGAGGTATAGTAACAATATGACAATTTCAAAAGGACCATGCAGATGGTGGCCCTTACACAGAGGCTCGCACGGATGCAACATGCCAAAGCGCTTAAGAAGCAGGTAGATGCAACATGACATAGAGAAGCGGTTGTGAAGGCAATTGTCCAGCCTTGGATTGACGAGGCCTTCGTAATCATAGCAACAATTGAAGGAAAGATTTTGCAGATGTAGGGACGCATGAGCAGATACAGGGAAGTAGTTAAGATACCACGGTCTCCAAACAACGCATTTAGGAGATACAACAGGCAACCGCTTAGTGCGCTGCCGACCTTGCAGCAGTTTGAGAAGAGTTGGGAGGTCTCCACATGAAGATCTTCGCACTGATAGAGTGACTCAAGGGTGATTCACGATGTTTGTTTTGGGGGCCTGTTGGGCATGAGATCCCCCCAAGGCAAGTTTTGGGGCTTAAAGCGCAAGTTTTGACTAAGTCCGATATAAATACTCTGCGATTTGTGGGCACTGTGTGCGAAGTTGTAATTAAGTCATAGGGTTGTCCGCCCTTACTTTTGTAATGTAGTGTCGGCTTAAGAGTTCTACCCATGGTCTACAGACCATGGGATTGTACAAATACAACAAGGCTCTAAGTGTAAAGGGACAATATAAGATCGAAGATCTAATGATGAAGCGTTGAGTCTAAGTGTAAATTCGAGTCTTTGGGTAGTAGAGTAGGAGAAAGATCTGCAGCTAAGTGCACAGAGGCCTAGTAGTCCGCAGCTGAATGCGTGGACCTATGCCGTTGAGTTCACAGGGTAGGTTGGGTCTGTAACCGATTTAAGCATTAATAAAGATAAGTTTTACATTATTTATGTGTATCTTTTTCTATTTTATGCATTGAAGTATATTGGGTATGAATTGCAAGTTTATTGTTTATTTTCTGCGCGAACTTATATGAATGTGTTGAATAAGTGAATATAAGATAAAGTATCTATTTACGTGAAGATAACTACTTGTTATAAGAAGATACGTAAGACCCATGACTTAACTTGGGGAAATAGTGCAGATCGCTACTTTAGTAGTGTGAAGGCTCCTCAGCCCCTGGTTAGGGCTGCACGAAGGCGAGTATAACAGAGCGCGAAGACCTCGTAGGTTAGGAAAGTGTGCGAAGTGACTTGTGCAAAGTTATTCATAGTTGGACTAAATCCCCCCATATTGCTTCGGGTGAGACCTCAGTCCGCGCTTCGTGGGCTGTTGCTGAAAGGGCTAGTAATAAAGGGATTTGTTTGGCTAAATAACTCCGAACCTGGGTCAGGCCTACTCAAGCCAACACTTTGAGGTGGATATGTATAACCTTGAAATTATGAATTAGGCTCTTGCATCATATAAGGTTTACTAGGCTGCCATGGTCCTCTTGGAGGTACATAACATAGCTGCATTGGCAATTGACTTGCTCCATTGTCCTCTTGGTGAACTTACTTCAGCCTTTGTAATGAGGAGCAACAATTAACTTCATGTGATTCTACATGGACAACACAAATATCAACATCTTCTTTTTGACCATTTTGTATTCTTAACATTTCTACTTGTTCACTTAGATTGCTAAGAATTTATGTTTAAAGTTATCAAGAAAATTTACAAGTTTAGCTTGACTTATCGATCTTGATGTTGATTTACCTACTCTTGCCCTTCCTCTTGATATGTGTTTGCATGTTTCACAAATTTCTTCAAATGATAATTTGTATACATCACCTCTACTCATGAGATCAAGGAGATCAATACACTCATCCCTAATTGTTCTAAGTACGAGGGTTTTTAGTGTGTCAGATCCTAAATGATGTAGTTTTGTCCTCTTAACATTATACATGAACCTCTCTATTAGATACTCTAGACTCTCATCTTCTTTTTGATTCTTTCTAAAGATTTCTTCCTTAAGATCATGATATTTATATTTTTTCTAGAAATATCTTTTGCATGTCATTCCATGATCTTATTTAGTTAGTCCCTAAACTCATGAACCATTTAAGAGATCTATCATTCAATGTTGCCGGAAACAATCTCAGTTTTTGAGTTTTTAATAAGTAACCATAAGATCTACAAACAATTTCAAATTCAAAGAGAAAGGTTTCCGAATCCTCTGACCTTAGACCGTGAAATTTTTGAAGAAAAGGCGGAGGGATGTTCTTCATGTTCACACTACCATCAGTATCTTGAATGGGAAATTTGAGAGGATCTTCCTCATTGTCATCATCTCCACCTTTTCTTCTACATTCTTTTCCATATTCGTATTCTACCTGCAAAAGTGAATGGTGATATGACTCTTACTACACCATGTGATCAAATGGGGGGTGGGGTGGTGTTGGAGAATTTTTTGTTTTTATGATTGGATGAAAACACTAATGCAATTGAATTTTCTATTTTTGAAATGAACTATGCCTAATGAAAATATTTTTTTTTTTCAAAAAGTAAAAAGA
Source organism: Pinus taeda (assembly GCA_000404065.3). Classification (NCBI taxonomy): domain Eukaryota; kingdom Viridiplantae; phylum Streptophyta; class Pinopsida; order Pinales; family Pinaceae; genus Pinus; species Pinus taeda. The sequence goes on along the minus strand of APFE030349693.1, from coordinate 73,144 downwards.
AATGAATCAACTAGGGAAGAAAACAATGCATACTTTGACACCTCCCTGGAAACGATGCCAAAAAGTGATGAGCCTCGTATTGCAGCAAGAATGCTACAACTCCTAAGGCTACCGACTTTAATTATCAAACCGAGGTTTGCACAAACTTAAGAGGTATCGACACTATATGTGCAACATACAATGTGTCCTTCATTTGCTATCATGATGTAATGTAGTGCATATATTGAAGTCAAATCCTAAACTGATTCCAAAAAATGAAATGTTTGAAATGGAACCTTAACCTATTGCAAGAAATAAAGTACAAGGAAAGAAACATATTCTAATTGCATAAAGATCACGAACTAAATGAAAAAAAACTTAGATTAACCCTAGTTATCACATGTGATGATTTAAAATAACTGAGCATGAAATCTGATATAGAGATTACTAAATATTGTGTGCATGTGTAAATATAAAAGAGCTATTTTTTTTTCCTTTATAAATGTAAATTCTAATCTTTCCTTGATCTTTGGCAGGGGAGGCAAGTGTGGAGTAAGAGGGTTAAAATGGTATTGATGACATGGAGTTCAAGTAGAGGCATAATCCCAGATTCAATGGTGATTTTTCTCAATTCAGGCTCAAAACATACTTTCCTACAGGATGCTACATGATTTCCTAGAGGATCCCCTGATTTACTACAGGATGTTACAGATTTAATATACGAAATTATAATTCATCGAATGACCAAGAAAATCAAATCCAAATTGGATGAAAATTTTTTGTTATTAAGTAGGATGTCTTAGGTCCCCATTCCAAGTGGAATCACTCAAAAAGACCTCTGTTTTCACCCATGCTAAAAAAATAGTGGAAAATTACTAGTTGAAAATCTAGAAATTCGAGAACTAGTGAGCTAGTAAATCTATAAAATGCCTAACATAATCAAGTGAAAATGAAATGGGGTAATTTTTGTTATGAAATAGAATTTTTTTGTGATCTAATTCAAGTGGAACCAACTCAATTTAATCTTGTTAGCATGCTCTAAAATATAGCAGAAATTTACTGTTCTTTGCCACAAAGGAGTTCCAGAAATCTAGATTTGGGAATAAGAAAGTTAATCCAAATAGCTCAATGACTACTAGGACCTTACAAATATTTTCCAAGGATTAAATTATTCTTTTGATCCCACAAAAGAACTTACATTAACCATTTAACTCAATCCTACAACAAGAAATCATTAATACTAAATGCAAAAGTAGAGAGAAATAAAAACAAGAGATGCATGTGAATAAGAAGTGAAAAGAAGGAAAGTAAATGATACAAAAGGGCTCTGAGGCTCCTGGGATGGCCAATCCCAAGGAAACTCAGAGATCTATGGAGGAGAACAAGATTTAGAAGCTAAACATGATACCAATCTTCATTATTTTCATTTATACAATTACATCCCTGCAGGAAAATACAATGGACTGCAAAAATATGAGTTCTCTCCACAAGAACACTAATGAAAATATATTCTGTTAGAGTCGGTCTGTTCAGCCCTCCGTCAGAGATCAAAACCTCTTTTGTTGCATTTCATTTTTAGGAGTCCAACCCAGTCATCTGCATTCCATTAGGCACATGGATCATCTGACGAGAGTGGTTTTCCTCATGTCCCTCATGTCATTTACCTGCTGGTTCATGTTTGTTCTTTAAAAAAGGCATATACAGTCTTCTTTTCATTAAAATTTGAAAAAAGTTGTCTTTAGGGTTTCATGGTCAATTAGTTCAGGGTTCCTTTAGGGTTTCGTCAAATAAATGTGTCGAAGTGTCCAATAATCACCAGCAGGAATGAGGAGGTTTCCTTATCAATAAATTTCATTGACAACTGTTCGAAAATATGTTTTTCCTCAAAACTCTGTTTTGAGGAAAACACAGAGTATTTAGCATTTATTGTACTAAAATCATGTTAATTTTTGTTCTCTTCACTGCAAATTCCTTCATCTGCACCCTGGTTTCTTTCCTTAGCCTAAGAAGCTCCAACACCTGCAAAAAACAAGCGAAGTTTAGCTCATTCAGTTCATCAACAAAGCCAAAAGGTGAAAAAGTCGAAAAAACAGAGTTTGAAATCAAGTCAATTTGGAAACATTGTAAAAGTGGGTTTCATGAGCTAAAATCTTAAAAGCTCTTGGTTTATAAGTAATGTCTTCATTTGGAAAGATCATTTGTAAAGAGAGAAGCAAGAGAGAGAAAATTTGATGAGCAAGTGAGAAGTTGGGCGACTTTGGGCGAAAATTGCTTGGCGCGGGGCACTGAGCAAGAGGCGCGGCACACTGGGGAGGCGCGATGCACTGGGCATGAATACGCAGTGTTATTTTACACGGGCACGACACACTGGGGAGGTGCGACTCATTGGGTATGCTGCGCGGCGCATACAGCTAAAAGGCCCGAAAAGTTCTAGAATGGCCTCCAAACGCCAAAAACACACAAATTCCCTTTGTTTCAAGTAGGTTGAGCTTCGATTCTCCTGTTCATCAAAGTTTAGTAGTTATGCTATGATGGTTGATGTGTTGAGTGTCTAAACAAATGATCAAACCCTATCATCTTAAATTCCTCAAACAAAGATTGCTACTTAGAGTTTGACAACTATTTGCTTCCAAGTCTATCCTCTTTCCATCATTCCCTTATCACATTTTTTCCCTGATTTCATTGTTCCCTAAATTTCTCTGCCCCCCTAAATCCACTAATCCCCTATCCCAAGTTCCCTTTCCCAACTTTTCTATTGTAAAATCCCAAACACTAACCTTGTAAAAAACATCCCATACTTCCCTAAACAAATCTATCCCAATATTCTCAAATTTCCCACTAGTTTTCCCCTCTCCTAATAGTCCCTTGTTTCACTGTTTTCCCCTTGATGACAGAGATCAAGCACATCACCAAAAGGCAGTCCAACACAATTTTCATACATCAACACCTATTTCTTCAAGCCAATTTGTCTATCAGTAGTTATGGCATCCGATCATTCATCTGATTATGAAGTGGAGACCCAAAGTGACTCACCCATGGAGGAACATGCACCCCGGAGGCCTCATAGAGGTGGTAGACATATCAGAGAAGAACCAACCACCCTTACTGAATTGCAGGCCTGCCCTCTTGCCGTCTCTTATTTTCAGTAGCAGTCATGTTATGATTTTTGTGAGAAAGTTGCTAATATTCAATTTCATCATGAGTTGGCCCACTTGTTTGTACTGCATTTACATGGTGATTAGGCCACTCTAGCTGGTGTTACTTTCACGCTAACACCAGAGTCCATTTCATTAGCAACCGGCATACCCAACATTAGAGAACCATGGAACAAGAGGCAAAAAATTGACCGGTAGCACTATGAACCGTACATCAAGCCCGGATTTTTGAGACAACTCAAGAGAGTGTTTCCATTTCGGTACCTCAAGGATGAATATGCTCCCTTAATGAAATTGATCATGAAGTATTTCAGTTGTGAGGTCCGTTCTCCCGCTTGTATTCTTATCACATTAGACTGCTGATGCATTTTACCTGGGTACAGATGATGAACATCCCTTACTTCATGTGCCGAAACATAGAGAGGATGACCACCCTTGTGCAGCACAAGACCCCTCAACAGCAGTTTAATATTATTTACCATTTTGCTCTCATCAAACTTGTGGTGGTTCATCAGCTTAGATTACAGGGCATTGCTTGGGATGATTTCATCTCTCGCAAGTTTTTCAGAGCTTCACAGGGACCTTCAAAGGCTAGGCATGAGACAGGTGGATCCGCCTATCAGCATGAAGGTCATGAGACTCACACTGCTACTATGCCAGTTTTCGTTACTTATCAGAAGGGCACGAGGCAGTTATTTGCAGCAGCAAAGCGAGTGTTATCTCCACTTGGGGTGGAAGGGGCCTCACTTCCGACATCGACACCACAGGTACTGGACAAAGGCAATAGGCCAATGTAGGATGAGGGGCCTTCAGGTGAGTGGGACTTTATTCTTGTTCAGGATGACGATACAAACATGGGCCCGCAAAGTGAAAATCTTAGAGAGATCATCCAGGAGTAGCAGAAAAAGATCAAAGCCTTGTCCCTCAACTTGGAGGGGGCTAAGTGGACTATGAAATACTTGGAGTAGAGAAACAAGCAGCTTGAAGAACAACAAGTGATTATAGAGTTACAAAACATCAGGGAGAATCGCCAAGCTGCCCAAAGGAGGAGGATTGAATTCACTTCATTGGAGCAAGAGATTAATGATGATCGGGAGTCTTGGCTCGAAAGAGTCAACATACATTTAGAGAAACTACTGGACAAGGCCGATAGGGACAAATCATTGTTGAGACACATGGCTTTCCACTACATGGCATGGAACAAGGTTTGCAAGGCACGAATAGGGAATTTAAAGGCAAAACTAAGGAAGGCATCCAAAAGGAAAAAGAGGCAAAAAGAGCATGATCGACTCCGGATATTGGCTGAGGCATCCTTGGCCCATCATAGCTCTTGATAGAGAAGGTCCAATTTTTGCATTTTAAAAATTTTTGCACTAAAAAACATGGTTTTCCTCCCTATGCGCCACGCCACATGGCGCACACTTTTTCTAGAGAGCTCCAAATCCAAAAAACTTTGCATTTCTGGATTTGGCATGAAAAATTATGGTTGCTTATTCATGGCCAATATATTTGGGCAGGTTTTGGGCCCTCAAAGAGGTCAAAAACACTCAAAAATTGACCTCTCTACCCCTATTTTGACACACAGGAAGCAATCTTGAAGATTGAATATTTGGATGGGCAAATGGACACCAAATCCAGAAATTCCACTTGGGTTGGAAAGTAGACAGGCAGGTCTTTCCAAAGAGCGATCATGAGCTCAATTTGGAATCTGGGAAGGACCTCAAAATCAGCTCCAAATTTTCTCTATTCATAGAGAATCAAGCGCGATGCATAGAGGATTTTGGCCTATTTTTCACCTTTCAGCTCAGAAATTCGACCAATTTTGATTAGTTTTTCTTTTTGATGTAATTATTGATCTATCTTGATGTAACTTGATGACTAGGATGTAATTTTGGCACATATTTACTTGTTCTAGAGGATTCATTCACTAAGAAGTGAAAATTAAATGAATGAATCAATTTCCTTCCATATCGAGGCAAGTTGTTTGATTGTCTAGATTTTAGTGCCTTGTTTAGAATTGGTTGAAACAACTCCTAGAATGATGAGCTCGACGCCTAGAGGCATGGGAATGGGTTAGGATGGTCTATATCATGTATTTTCTGAGTCATTTTCAGGGTTGGACACTTGGGATTGCTTGGAACTTCATTGTACATTCATTTTCAGCATTTTTGGCAAAGGAAAGACCAGGGTTTTGCAACACTTGTTGGGATCCATGTGGCACTGTGTTTTGATGGTGTTTTTCTTCATGCAATTGTAAGTTTATTTATGTTTATGTATGCCATTTCCCTTCTCTTTTCTTCTGAAATTAAACAAATTTGAGTGACAAAGGTAGAATTCACGAGCTTACTGTGCTCTGCCTATTAGTTTTGTTTAATTCTCAATGTTTTCTTCAGTTTGAAGAGGATTCTTGATACCCTATTGCCCTATTCAGCTCCTCAACGGTATTTTCTATCCATTCATTTAATCTAAAGCATCAAAACTACTGCCTATGTTGCCCCAACCTGAACTCTGCAAAATTTTGGGCTCATCCTCCGACCCAAATTTGCCTTTCCCTTTTTCCAACAAAAAACCCCCACAAATCAAATCAAATCCTTACACTTGATACCTAGCCTAAAATTAGCTGTAAAATCAGTCATCTCAAGCCCAATATGATTATCTTTTGCTAAGATTGACCCAGAGAGAGCCCTCTCTTGTCCTCGTAGGGTTAGCTACGAGGCTAAGTGTGGTTTGATGTGGACCTAGAATCTTACCTTTTCAGCCTGAGGTAAATATAGGCTCTAACATATCCCTAGAGGAAAATTCAACTTGTTACTTATAAAAAATGATTAGGAATCATTCCCCATGAATGGAGGAAGCTTTCCCCACCAAAATCCCTTGATTAGTGGATCTGGTCCCCAATACTAGGAATGTTTCTCTGTGATGAAGAAACAGTGGGATAGTCTTAGGGAAAGGTTTTGGTATATTTCAATTAGTTATTCTTTGGCCCTGTACTTCTGGTGTTGATTGGTTATAGTCTTGGTTTGTAGATTACTGTGGTGTGGTTTCTGAGAGGAATTCCGATATTCCACAGTGTTCATCTTTACATTTGTCAACGTTTCGAGTCTAGACCAAGACTCATCATTGGTTATAGTATGTTGATATTCAAATGCTACTTAGAAGTGATATTGCCTTATGATGGTTATGAGTTGTTGTTGTTGTTTTGACTTTACTAATTGATGAATTGGATGTGATCAAACCTGACAATGAATACTTGGCATAGGTTCAAGGGGAGCATTTGCTAGATTTCTAGAAGTGCATTGTTGGCATTATGATTTCTTGAAAATTCCTTGTTACATAATGATGCTTATGATTGGTGATGCTACTGAAGTTTTGTATGATGATTATATGTTCCTTAAGAAGCTGATTATGTTATGATGCTTTAAGTTGCATGATGCCTATTTTTCTTGAGGTACATATGAAAAAGTTTCTATGATGATGTCCTTGGTTCTCCTATATGTTGGTGATACATGATCCTATATGGTATATGATGGTTTCTGAAGACTCCGATGGTCTTGCTACCTCACTATTGAGGTCTTTGATTTTGGTCATAAATGTCATATATGTCTCTTGATGTAAAAGTCATGTAAAGACCCATGATGTAATTATTGTAATACTTATTCATGTTTGGATTATTGGGCTCAAGTCAATTATGTATGTAATCCAATTATTTTGGGAATTTGATGTAATGTTGATTCAAATATGTAACTCCATTGTGTTGGGTGATTGATGTAAGCATGAATCCTTGGTGATAGGAAAGGTCATATTTTGTTGAGTCATAGAGTCATCTACTTCATTAAAAATCTTCCATAAGATTCAACATATATTCAGGGGGAGTATGGTCAGTTTTCATATTTAGCAGATCAAACCTACAATGATCCTTTCTACAAAGGGAAACATAAGTCTTCATTCAACATTGGTAAGCCCCTTTTCCCTTGATGTAAAAGGGGGAGAGTAGATTGGTGTTTGGAAAATAATGCTTGGAGATAAGCTTGATATGTCTACAAATGTGTTTACAACCATCTATAGGTAGTGGTAACCAAACACCAAAGTGGTTTCCATCAAGTCTAAAGGGGGAGATTGTTGGAATTATGACTAATTTGTTTTCCTTGATGGAAAAATACTTGATAAAGATGTCAACATGATGGTTATGCAGATGCTATAGGTGAAATAGAATAAGGAATATCAGTTCAAAGACATAGGAATGATAAATGTGAAGTTTGGAAAGTATACACTAGTCATGTGAATAAAGGCCACGTACATACGTGGGTATAGTGAAGAAAAGTATCATAAAATTTCCGCACCATGGTATTATCAATACCAAGGGTCTTTACCATGGTATTGGCCCATGGTAATGAGCATGACAATGAATACTTGATCCCATCAAAGAACACCATCGACATTACTAAAGGATTGGCCTAAGGTATTGGCTAAGACCTAAGCTACATAAGGAGATGAAGGTCAAAGTGTTAGGTGTGCAAGTTTTGTGTTTCTATGAATGTTGATCTGAAATAGGTGTGCACGAAGGAGTAAGGAAAAGACACAAATATGAAAAATATGAAGTATGGTATCATATGTACTTGTTTGATTTTATTGTTGAAAATATCTAACTGTGATAGATCTATGATGTTAATGATACTCTAACATGAATATGAGATAATAAGGGTTGAAAAGTATATTTTGTGGTTGCAGCGAAAGCATGAATCAGTGATTTCAAATATGTATGCTGGTTTGTATCTATAGGATCACATACATACGCAGATCTTCTTTTGACTAGTTGTGTATATATTCTACAATATGGACATATCTATACGTAGGTGTCAAGTATGAAAAGTGCATACATACAAGGACGTGCTTTATAATAGTCACATACTCTACTAGGATTTAACAGTATGAGATGATGATAATGGTTGATCTATTTTGTTGTGTTTGTTGCTGTCTATCAATGAAGTCTCTCTTACAATAATTTGTGTTTGACAGTATTGATTGGGTTGAATTGATTATGAATTATAAGTTGAATAAGTGATGATGCTACTATGTGATGATCTATATTTGGTTCATTGATTTATGTTGGCTTCAGTATATGTTTAGGTGATTGATTTAGTGGCATAATGATTCAGATTTAGTTATCAAAATTTTGAGATCTGTATGCGGGTATTCTTCAGGAGAAGTGTGTACATACACATGTATGATTAATAACAATAGCATATACAATCTGATGCATTCTTGATCAGGGTTTGCAATGGCAACAATTGGTTTCATTGATGGGTAACAATGTTTGAATTGGTATATTGATGAGTGGCTATGCATTAGTATGATTTGCTCTGATCTAGTTTGATCAAGTTGCATTTATTACATTAGAATATTTGATGATCCAATATTTGAGTAGTTGATTTCAGAATTGTTGGGAGTGGATCTAGTTTGAAACACTATGAAAAGTGATCCACAAAGAGGTTAGGATAATAGTCTTCAGAAAGGGAGTTGTAGATCCCTTCCAGTAGGAGCTGAGAAATGAGAGAAGGTTGTAGCCTTTTGCAAGTATGACCCTATGTACTGGTTAAATTTTGCGCCAATACAAGATTGTAAGAATATTATTTTTAATAAAAGAAGAAGACAAAGACGACAACAACGATGGTTTTTCCCACATTGGGTTTCCACCTAAAAATCCTGGTGTTCATATGGTTGTGAGTGTTAATGTTCTATCTGCTTCTTAACTACTCATAATTACTATTAAATTGATGAATAATGTATTAATAATGCAGAAGTGATCAAATTAGTTATCTGGATATACGTGGGTTTTTGTAGTAAGAGATGCGTACATACGTTAGTTTCCTTTACAACATTCATGTATAAAAATTAGAGTAAGAAATTGAAATTGAAGTGTGTAAAATATTGATTCACCCCACCTCTCCGTTTTCCTAATAGGGGAAGCTTCTTTACACAATGCCCATATTTTAGATCTAGAGCCCTTCCATGTAATATATTCAACCCTCATTAACCACTTTATTTTGAAGTATTTTCTAATGAAATATACTTTGAAACATTCCATAGAGTCTGAAATGAGTCTCCAAATTATTTAACCATGAGAAACATGTTCATATATAGCGGATCCCTTATGGCCAGACCACCATTAGCTTTGGGTAATCAGACAATGTTCCACTAGACAAGGTGGAATTTCTTTTCATTGTTCCCCCCCTACCATAAAAATATTCTAATAAGAAGATTCATATTCATGATGATTTATTTTGGAGCAAGAAAACCAGAACAAAAATACAGAGGAAGGGAAGACATAATTGATTTTACTAGGACGACTCTTGCGGATGGAGTTAACCATTAAGCACCCCAAGCATTGATTTTCTTCTTGAATTTGTTTATAACATCTTCCTAGAACTCCAAATTGGATTGACCGAGGGAGATTGGAATCCCTAGATATTTAAAAACGTTCTATTCTTTTACTAAGGAGAACTCCAATACTTTTTCAATCTCTTGCAATGATAAAGGGGAGCAGTCCCACCGATAACTGACTCTTACTTTTGTTTATGAGTTCCCTTGATAAATCCAGGTAGCGATCTAATATCATTTTGAAAATTATATCTATATGCTTTGAAGCTCCTCCCATTAGCAGGGTATCATGTGCAAATTGAGAGTGGTTGATGCATTTTATATTGTGAACTATTCTAAGACCTTTGATTTTCCCTTAATTTGAGCAATTTCAAGGTTTTTGCTAAGACTATCCACTACCAATATATACAAAAGAGGGGATAGTGGACATCCCTGCCTCAATCCTCATGAGGCTGAAAGAAATGACATGGGTGATCATTGGCAAAAGGGGCGATCCAGGGTTTTCCTATGGAGGCTTTAATCCAATTGATGAAATCCTTTTCAAAGCCATATTTCTCCATAATGTCAAAAAGAAAGGAGTGGCAAACCCGATCAAAAGAATTTTCCATATCAAGATTGATTACCATACTTGGTTCTCCAGATTGTTTACTCAAGGGGACGACTCCTTGGATGAGAATGATGTTATCCTTAATATTATTGTGTTTTAGGAAACCTTCTTGGTTTTCAAAGATGATGGATGGAATGATGATTTTAAGCATATTTGCAATGACTTTGGTCACATTTTTGTATGATAAGTTGCAAAGAGAGATGGGCCTGAAACGAGAAGAAGAGGAGGGCTTAGATTCTTTTGGAAAAAGGGCCAAAAAGGATGAATTGGTGCTCTCACCCAACTTCCCTTTTTATTTGGAAGAGTTGACCATTACGAGGAAATCATTTTTGATGAAATTCCAACATGAGTGATGAAAGCTGATGGGAAATCCATCAGGATCAAGAGTCTTGTTAGGATTTAAAGAACAAATGGAAATATAGGAATTCATCTTTCTCAATAGGCTTCATGAGATGAAGGTTCTTATAGGGAGAGATAACAAAAGGAAGGCAAGAGATAAAGGCATGAACTTCTCTAGAATCATTAACCTTAACTTCTGAATATAAATTGCTGAAGAATGAAAAGGCCTCTTGTTTGATTTCAGAGAGGGATGTTGATTCGAACTTAAATAAAAACACAAAAAATTATAGGTATAATAATAAACACAAATATGTAGCAGAAAAACACTTTATTTCATTAATAGAAAAATACTGAACTATGCTTACAAACAGAATGGAAATAAGATAGCTCAGGCAATGTTATCTTATATTTGAGAAGAGATGTGGCGGTTACATGCCTTTGAACTATGTTATAATGAGGCTCAAGGGCCTATTTATTATTGGAAAACATGAGAAAACCATAAACAACGAAAACCATAACCCTAAGAGATGTAACACCAAGAGTTTGAGGGCCTCGTTGGGGTTAGTTGGGCAACCAACTTCCCAGGGTCATAACTTGGTCATATTATCTCTGTTTGGCACGTACGATACCTTGTTGGAAATTTATTTCCGAGTACTAAAAGTTTGACTGTAGGCCCTTACCTACAACTATAGGCCTACTGTGGACCCAAAAACATGTTTTTTAGGGGGTCAAATTTTCTCTAGAAGTTTAGGACCCGAAAAACTACTAAAAATAGTAAAAGTTGAAATGAGCAGGGAAACAGATGAAACTGGTTGGGGAGTATAGGTGGAATAGGTAGGTGGCCACTAATATCCACCTAGATCATTCCTCCCTCCTTAGGAAGCAATGGTCCCCATTGCGTGCAAAGCCTCCATGAGGTGAGAAAATTTATGTTGAACCTGGTCCCTGGTGAACCACTTGCCATGGTGAAGGAGTTAGCCTACTTTGACAACTTGATATAGTTGTATCCTATATTGGCAAGTGTTATTGATCTATGTGTCCATCTTATGATTAGTTGTGGCATGTTCCATGCAGTCCGGGTTGATATCTATTGGTGTGAGTTGTTCTGCAATGTCAGATGTTTTCAACCATGGTGGAAAGTATGGACAAAGGATATCTACATTGAACACTGGGTGCAGACCAAGGAACAGTGGGATGTTGAGCTCTAAGGAATTATCACCAATGACCTTGGTGATGGTGTATGGCCCATATCAGAGTGGGTGAAGCTTGCGGTGGGGTCTAACAAGGCACTTCTTCTACAAATGTAGCCAAAATTTGTCGCTCATCTGGAACTTGTGCGACACGTGATGCTGATCATGGCGTTGGTTGTACTTAGCATTGGCTCTGTCCAATATATCATGGAACTGCTAGTAGATGTTTTGAATGTGCTTATTGAAGCTGTTAGCCCTTTCAACTTTGGACTGAACATGAGCTAAGTCTACCTGAGTGGCTGCAAATGGTATAGACACATCAATGGGGCATAATGGCTGAAATCCCAACCCTACCTGAAAGGGGTTGTGGCCTGTTGAGCTGTGTAGAGCTCTGTTGTAGCTATGTTGGACATAGGGGAGACTTTCATTCCATGTTTGTGGATGCTTCGAGTTGTACATGCACATAATGTGTACGATCATCCTGTTGACAACCTCTATTTGGCCATCATTTTGGGGATGGAAAGCCATGGACTTAGTAAGTTTTGTATCTAACATCGACCAAAGACTTGACCAAAATGCACTCATGAAATTTTCTATCCCAATATGAGACAAATTACTGTGAGATCCCAACGTGTACACATAATCGCTCAAAGAATAACTTAGCAGTGGCCTGTCCTGTGATACTCTTCTTGCAGGCCACCATGATGGCCATCTTAGAGAATCTTTCGATGACCATGAAAATGCAATCATTGTCATGCTTAGTAGAAGGAAGGCCAACATGTAATCTATGGAGACAGATTCCCAAGGACGGCTAGGAGTAGGTAGAGGAGTATACATGCCTTTCTTCTTGATGGTTGGTTTGGAAATCGCGCAGACAGTGCATAATCTAATGTACTTCCCAACATCCTGACAAAGCTTCAACTAATAAAAATAATTCTGCAATACCACCATTGTTTTCTCTACTCTGAAATGTCCAGTGAACCGATTGTAGTGTGTCTCCCAAATCATCTTTGTAGGCTCACTTGATGGAGCACAAATGTGTCCTAGGTGGCATAATAGTGCATCTTGAAGGTGAAAATTTTGAACTTTCTTCCCTTCCAGAAGTGTCTGGTATATGCTGTCGAATTCTGGATCACTCTTGTAAACATGAAGCCACCTCGATGTCTCATGCCCACAGGAGTCGAGCAAAGTGATCAACACCATGACCGGTGGCCGAATGAGGAAATCAATAACATTATTGGTGCTACCCTTCTTATACTTAATGTTCAAGTGGAACTGTTGCAAATAGGTGGACCATTTCTGATGGTTATCGTTCAACAACTTCCCTTGTGTTTGTATGAATTGTAAGGTCGGTGGTGTGTGTGGATGACAATTTCCTTCCCCATAATGTAATGATTCCATTGATGGAAGGCATACACAATGGAATACATTTCTTTGTCGTATGTGGGGTTCTTTCAGACTGTATTTGAAAGTGACTCACTGTGGTAAGCCACTGGATGCCCATGTTGAGTAAGAACCACACTAATAGTATAGTCGGAGGCATCTGTCTCAATCTCATATGGTTGTTGCAGGTTTGGTAATGTGAGAAATAGTGTAGAACATAGGCGATTCTTCAACCCGAAGGACGATTTTTGTTGGGTTTTCAACAAAAAATACTGTGCTTTTGTTCTGCCCTTAGTGGCTTGACTTAAATGATATGAGAGAACCTCAACACAAACCTACGATAGAAATTGGCAAGACCCAAAAACTTGCGGAGCTCTGTTAGAATGGTTGGGGCTGGCCAATCCCGAATGAATTGTATCTTGGATGGGTCCACATGTACACCCTGCTCATCAATGATTTACCCTAGATATTGAACCTAGGTCAGGCCAAAGTTGCATTTCTCGAAGTTAGCACACAACTTGTGTTGGTACATGGTTTGAAGGACCTGTTGAATATGGTGGAGGTGCTCTTCCCAACTCTGGATGAAGATCAATATGTCATCGAAATACACCACCATGTGTTGGAAATAATACTGAGAGGGGGGGTGAATCAGTATTATCAAGTCAACTATTTTTTTTTTTTTTTTAAATTCAACCACAGATTTGTATACGCTACTTTAGTTAGAGAAACCATCGTATATACGCAACTTCAGTTAAGGAAAACAACGTATAACTAACCGACTTGTAATTTAATTATTCTTCAGGTGTTAATCTTAAATTAGTGAGTCAGAACCATATAGACATCAACCAGGAATAGAAAATGTGCAGACAGTGACACATAAGAACGCAAGATATAAGGTGGAAACCCAATGTGGGTGAAAACCACCTGCTGCAATATGTCTCTATCTTCTTTCAATTAGAAACTTCTTTTTACAAAGATTCTGTACTGGTGTAGTCCTTTACCAGTACGCAGGCTACAACCCTCTCTTGTTCTCCAGCTTCTCCTGGAAGGGAGCTACAACCCCCTTTTTCTCTTGTACTAGCAGTGGTACTAGTACGCAGGCTGCTACTTGCAGAAGGCTTCAACCTTCTCTTTCTTCCAGGGACCACGTTTCATCAATTTTCAGACTGGATCCATGAATAACATCAATCAAACATCAAGTATATCTGCAACAATCAATCTCCTTTGTACAACCCAATATAGAATCAATCAAACTCTTCTCAGAATACTGTAATACCAGTAACCAGACACCAACGCTGAACCCAGAACACTGTAGTACTCCATAGAAGCAGCTAGAACATATTTCAGAGATGTAAGCTACTTCACTATGCATAAACCTGCATACATACGTAGCTGTATCAAAGTCAACCAGCATATACGCTTTCTTCAGTTGCTAAACCTGCGTGTATACGTGCCTATGCCGCTCTGAACTTGTGTACTGATCTATACAAGGCAATTTTCTTAATTTGAAGTTTCAGACATCAATTATACCCAGTTTATCAAATTTAGAGATCTGATCATGCGCCAAATATAACAAATCAAAAACCATACAATGATACTACCATTTAAGCCTTAAGGTCTTGATTCATTAATAAAACTTATCCATCTTTTAGCACTCAGGTTCTTCCTTGGATCAGATTCAACAATGCACCATAAACCAATCATAGTGTTCTCAATCTTGCTCTTCTTTAGATATTCAATACTTGAATCGATCCACTTGCCAAATGATCTCCTTCCCTTTTATATTCTATGTCTTACTCAAACCATGGTCCAAAACCATTAAGAACCAATACCAGGAACCCAATACTTGGGTTCAACACCTTGGATGCAATACCACAGACCAAAATCATAGGTTCAAATGCGTTAGACTAAATACCATGAACCAAACATATTTTTTCCCACAGTTACGCGCTTTTCTTTGCATGAAAGTGCGTGCATACACATACAGGCTTTTTGATTGGTGATACCGCGTGTATACACGACTTTGCTGAGAGGAACCTGCATATACCTTATTTTCTTCCATTCTGATTGCCTAAACTGTGATCTGCCACCTGAGAACGTTGCCATCAAGGACAACACCTGTGCCATAGTGCCAAACTTGTGTCATAATGCCAACAATCTCCCGCTTTGGACTTGATGGCAACCTTCCAATATTCAAATTCATTCTCCCCCTTTGACATCAGGGGCAAAGGGTTATGCTCCCCCTGAGTTCTTGTTCTGATGTGCTGTCCAAACTCCCCCTGACTGTAGGCAAGGTCTGCAAGAAGATGTTCTACAAAAGAAACATGAATTTATACATTATAAATGACCTTCCTACCACCAAAGACTCATACGTACATCCATTTCCCAACCAAGTGGGGATACACCAAGATAAAACAAGAACATTACATCATTCATCCCAAGCATAGTGGGGAAACCAAGAAGAGCCGTTACATGACCTTGATAAGAAAATAAATACATGACATAGATACTAAACAACTATCATCAACAACATCTATCAATTACCATTCAGACCAGCAACCATGCTCTCCCTCTGCACCTGCTCCATCAAAACAATTGTGAAAGAGAACCAAGATCTTCTAAGATAATTCCAACAATGCATTATTAGAAGAATATATGCTCCCCCTAAACCTATGCTAGATGGTCTCTGTCAGACCCATATCAGACTCTTTTCATCCTGAGTCCTGGCCCACTGCTTGTCTTCAAACCAACATAAAAACAACTGTACCCACAGAAACCGGCGTATGTACGCAGATCCTTCTCATGAAACTCGCGTACAACCAATTTTCTTTGAACCAAACAAGATTCAATAGCAAGATGATTCATCAACTACCCCCAGCTTCTGTCTAAGGTATTCAAATGTCTCCCTGGGCAGTGGTTTGGTGAGTATATCAACAACTTGTTCCTTAGAGGGAAGATACTCCAATTTAACCTTTTGTTCAAGCACTTGTTCCTGGAGAAAATGATACTTGATAGGTATGTGCTTAGTCTTTGAATGCATGACATGATTCTTTAAAATAATGATTGCACTTGTATTATAACAAAATATAGAGATAGGTGGAGTAAAAGTAATTTGCATTTCTTGCAATGTTTGCATCATCCAAATGAGTTGTGTGCAACAAGATGCAACATCTACATATTCTGCTTCAACTGTAGATAGAGCAATTGAACTCTGTTTCTTGCTGAACCAAGATACTAATCTAGGCCCCATAAAGAATGCACCACCACTAGTGCTTTTTCTGTCATCCACGCTTCCTGCCCAATCTGCATCTGTATATGCATGAAGTGTGAGATCTATACCTCTAGGATACCATAGGCCATAGTTTTGAGTTCCTTGAAGATACTTGAAAATTCTCTTTACTGCTTGAAGATGAGTTTCGTTTGGGTTTGCCTGAAACCTTCAACCTATTCCCACTGCATGCTTAATGTCTGGTCGGGTACCTATTAGATAGAGCAGACTACCAATCATGGATCTATAGGTTGGCTAATGAACTGCTGTTGATTCATCATTTGCACTGAGACTGCATCTTGTTACAATATGGGTATATACTGGCTTCGAATCCTCCATCCCATATTTCTTCAAGATCTGCTTGAGATACTTGGTTTGTGATAGAAAAATGTCTTCTTTGTTTTGTTAGACTTGCAAACCAAGAAAATATGTGAGCTCACCAAGCAGGGACATTTCAAATTCTTTTTCATCACCAAGGCAAAGTTTTGACTCATGTCTTCCTCATTCCTACCAAAAATGATATCAGCAACATATACAACAAGTATTAGCAACTTATCATTGTCAATTTTTACATATAGATTGCTATCTGTTGATCCTTTTACAAAACCTTGTTGATGGAGATACTTATCCAACCGATAGTACCAAGCCCTTCGGGCTTGTTTAAGACCATAGAGAGCCTTTTTGAGTCTACATACAAGTTTTGGATCATTTCCAAGGATAAAGTCATCTGGTTGCTCAATGTATACTTCTTCATCCAAGTCTCCATTCAGAAAGGCAGATTTTATGTCCATCTGAAATACTTTGAACTTCTGAAAGCTAGAGAGAGCAAGGAACATTCTTATAGCCTCAAGTCTGGCAACCGGTGCAAAAGTTTCTTCAAAGTCTATGCCTTCTTGTTGCACATACCCTTTACACACAAGTCTTGCCTTATTTCTCACCACATCTCCATTTTCATTTAGCTTATTTTTGAAAATCCATTTTGTCCTTATGACATTCTTATCTTTTGGTCTAGGAACCAACTCCCAAGTGTTATTCTTTTCAATCTGCTCGAGTTCTTTGTCCATGGCCTTGACCCATCATTCATCTTTGCAAGCCTCTCTTACATTTTGCGATTAAGTGGAGGAGAGCAATTCTAGATAGCTTGAAGCTTCTGAAATGGTTCTTCTTGTTTGTACACCTGCCTCTTTCTGCCCCAAAATTTGAGATTCTGGATGATTCTTCTGAACATATCTGGATGGATTCTTCTCTTCAATCCTTATATGTTCTTCTGGTGCCTCATGGGTTTCTTCTTCATCATGAATTTGATTTGATGTTGACGGATAGTCTTCATCATCTTCGAATTCTTCAGATTTTACTTGTCTAGGAGTGCTTCCTTCTTCATCAACCACTACATCAATGCTTTCAACAATTTTGCCAAGCCTTTTATTGTAACATTTGTAAGCTTTGTTGTGGGGGCAGTAGCCAAGTAAAATGCTTCATCTACTCTAGGTTCAAACTTGCCAAGATTTTCATCAGTCCTTTTAATGTAGCATTTGCTTCCAAAAATTTTGAAGTATTTTATAGTGGGAGTCTTACCATACCAAAGTTCATGAGGAGTCTGAGTGCTTTTTATCTGGACATTTGTCTTGTTGAGGATAGTAACAATGGAAAGTGCGGCTTCACCCCAAAAGATTGCAGGAGTTCCATACTCATCAAGCATAGCACGAGCCATTTGTTGAACCGTTCTGTTCATTGTAGTGTCATGATCCAGATCATCCACAGTTTCTAGTTCATTATGCCAACGTTTCCATTCAACATCAAATCAAATTCATCCTTTCCATTACTCCATTTTGCCGAGGAGTCCTTGCAACTGAGAATTCCCTTCTTATTCCATGTTCTTCAAAAAAATTGAAGAATTCATTTGAGGTAAATTCCCCTCCTCGATCAGATCTGAGACATTTGATTCTGCGATCTGATTCATTTTCAACCAAAGCTTTGAATGACTTTAACTTTTCAAAGGCTTCATCTTTATACTTCATGAGTCCTATCCAACACATGCTTGAAAAGTCATCAATGAACAATATGAAGTACTCTTCTCCTCGAGGTGACCTCTTCCTAGTTGGACCACATATATCGGTGTGAACAAGTTCAAGTGGCCTGCTAGCCGATCCTTCCTTTTCAGGAAAATTAGTTCTGGTTTGCTTACCAAATTGACATGATTTTCATATTGTATTGTCTAGAATTCTGATGTCAGGGAGATCACGAACCGCCTGATATTTGCATGCTTTCCTTATCTGGGAGAAGCTAAGATGCCCCAATCTTCTGTGCCATAGCCAGTGTTCACGATTCTTGCTTAGATAGCATTGTTGTTCCCCTTCTTTGAATATGTATAAATTATTTGGAGTTCTTGTGCCTTTGATCACTGTTTTTCCTGTGTCAAGCTCAGGAACAATATATCCATTTGATCTAAATATTACCTCAATTCCTTGATCACACATTTGACTAACACTTAATAGATTATGCTTTAAGCCATCAACATACATAACATTTCTAGCTTTGACTTTCTTTTTCAACTGAGCAGAACCTTTACCTTTTATGAATGTAGGGGTGTCATTTCCAAATGAGACCTTCTTTTCCCTTTCTAAGGCAGTATACGACTGAAGTTTTTCTTTATCACCTGTCATATGTTTTGAGCATCCAATGTCAATGTACCATTGATTTTCCTATCCTTCTGCATATAAGGCTATCCCACATCTTTCTGGTTGTGGTTCTTTCTTTTTCCATGTTTTGGAACTCAGTGAAGTTGGCTCCTTCTGAGTTGTTTTCCAAAACCTGCTTCTGCATTCAGAGTCTTCATGTCCGAAATTGTTACAGATAGAACATTCTATTTCATTTTAAAGAGCAGAGAAGTTATTGTAGGTTCTTTTCATGATTCCTGTCATACTCCTTTGTTTTTGAGCTTCCCTAGTCATGATGGTCTTATAGGCAACACATTGAGCAGCTTTATGACCAAAGTTATGACAAGAGAAACATTGGCCATTGAAGAAATTCCTGCGATTATCAAATCTACCAACCATATGACTGTAGTTTCCATTGAAATCCATTCTTGGGCTAGAATGATTTACCTGTGGTTGATTGAGGCTTCTGTTCATCCTTGAAGTAGATTGCCCCCGATTTACTTGGCAATTTGCATTATGCTTTTGCTGTCGATTTTCAACTTCACTTCTCCTTGCTGCATCAAGATAACTTTCGGAGGTGGATGGCTTCTGCGCTTGCTTCTGAGCTTGAGATGCTTCTTCAGAATATCCGAGACCTGTCTTGATTAGAGGAGAACGCTGCACTTTGATAATCTCATCTAAAGTTTCAGATCCTTTAGCAAATCTGAGATTAAGGGCTTTTGTTTTCTCAATTTCTTTTCTAAGTCCCACAATTTCACATTCTAACTCTTCATTGTGTTTATCTTTTTCAGTAAGTTGGAATGTTAGAGTATCTATAATCATATTCTTTTCCTCTAAACACACCTTTAGTTTAGATATTTCTTCATAAAGTCCTTCTTCATTTATAGCATCCAAGAAATCATCATCTTCAAAAGCCATCAAAAGTCTATTATCATTACCTTGTTCATCTTCATCACTATTTGACAATCCATCACTATCTTCATGTGTGTAATGGCTCTTCTTATTTACATTATGTTTTCTGTTCCATCCAACAAGTTCTTTACCTTTGTCTAGTTTATCTTTATGAGGACATTTTGCAGCATAATGACTGACTCTTCCACAAGCAAAGCATTTGAAAGGCAACTTACCTTTGAATCTTTTAGTTCCCCGTTGAAGGTTCTTGACAAAATTTGATTCTTCCTCTTCTTCTGACATATGTCCTGACTCATAGTAATCTCCTTTTCCTGAAGCCTTGAATGCAGCTTCTCTCTTATCTGATGGTCCTCCTTTTCTCATTTTGTAAGCAGTTAGAATTCCATGCAGCTGCGACATGGTAAGGTTCTGTAGATTCTGCTTTTCTTCTATGGCAGAAACTTTTGAGTCAAACTTGGGAGACGAAGATCTTAGAAACTTTTCAACCACAATAACTTCTTTTATTTCTTCACCCAAGTTTTTCATACAATTTACAATCTCATCTATACATAGGAAATGGCTAGCCACACTTTCATCATTATGCATTCTGAGACTTTCATATTGAATTCTAAGAGTTTGTAGTTTTCCTCATTTTACCTGTTCATCTCCTTCATAGCTCAGAATGATCTTGTCCCATATTTCTTTTGCGCTTTTGAGCTGCATAAACTTGACGAATTCTGATTGAGATAGACTTCCTAATAGAGTATTGATAGCTTTTGCATTTGTTTCATATTGCTTCTTACCAACTGCATCTGTAGGAGTTGTTAATGGAAATGTGTATCCTGTTTCCACAATATCCCAAACTTTTGTACCAAGAGATTGAAGTGTTGGGTTGTGTTATATTATTTCCACGACTAACCTATGTAGTGAACCCGGGGGGGGTGGCGGAGCCCCCCCTTCGTTGCGCTGATTGTGCAGCGGGGGGGGGGGGGGGGGTGCGGTAGCCCCCCCTCTCCAGGGGGTTTGAGGGGGGCAAGTAGCCCCCCTCTACAGGGTCCAGGGCAACGCCCCGTGAATTTTTTTTTTGGACCCTATATTAGGTTGGGCAAAACTACCTATGGTTTTCAGTCCATGGTTTTGGACGAGATGGTTTTCGGTCCATGATATTGGATGCTTTGGCATGTATAAATATGTATTGTAACATTTAAAGGAACATAATGAAAAATCAAGCTGGTAGTCCCAGTTTTGGGATCCAGGGGAAAATCTCTGTGCATATGTGTTTTATGTGTTATGCTCCGCATTGTTTATTTTCTTTATTTTATAATTCGTATGCAGGTAATTTCTGTACAGGGTTAAAACCTACATTTGGTATCAGAGCTGTTTTGGCTTCAAGGGGACGCCTTTGTTGCTGAGGGGTTTTGCTCGGGCTTGTGGTAGACCCTGTTTAGTGGGAGATCTGTGAGATCGATTTTGGTGGTGAAATAATATGGTGAGCAGCAGGAAGATAGAGATTGAGAAGTTCAGTGGTCAGAGTTTTGAAATTTGGAAACTCAAGATGTAGGATCTGTTGGTGGATAAAGATCAGTGGATCGCGGTAGATCCGGGTACTAAACCAACGGGAGTGACTGATGGAGAATGGAAGAAGTTGGATTGGAAGGAAAAGAGCACAATATGATTCTGTGTCTTAGATTCAGTATTGCTGAATGTATCAGGGGAAGCTACATCGAAGGCTCTGCGGGACAAGTTAGGGACTTTGTACCAATCTAAGTCTCTGGTGAATAAACTATTCCTGTGGAAAAAGCTGAATAACCTGAGGATGAAAGATGGAGACTCAGTGACAGAGCATCTAAATGCATTTAATACTGTGGTAAGTCAGTTATCATCTGTTGATATTAAAATTTCAGATGAATATAAGTGCATCAGTTTGTTGTGTTCTATACCAGATTCGTGGGATAGTCTGGTTATTGCAATAGGTTGCAATGAAACTGCTTTGCAGTTTGATGAAATAGTCTCAGCCTTGCTGACGAAGGAGATGAGACGGAAAAATATGGACAACTAGAATGGTGATGCCTTGTCTGTACGAGGACGGTCCCAGAACAGAAACAAAAATAAGTCATCGAGTGCGAGATCTAAATCTAGAGGGAGATCTAAATCTCCAGGAAAACCTACAAAGGTGGTGTGCTGGAAATGTGGAAAGGAAGGGCACTTCAGAAGGGAGTGTAAATCTAAAGCTCCTGATGAAGGAAAGGGATCTGATGATGCTCCTTCTGCAGAGGCGAAAACCACCTCAGATGAAGGTGGGGATGTGTACTTGGCTTCTTCAAGTACACATGTAGATAATGAGGCATGGTTAATTGACTCAGGTGCATCCTTTCACTTCACTCCCCGTAGAGAGTGGTTCTGCGAGTATGAGAAATATGATGGTGGTGATGTCTTCTTAGGAGATGATAGGAAGGCTAGAATCGTTGTTCGTGGAAAAGTAAAGTTGAAGTTGCAAGGTGGAAGGGTTAGAACGCTTCCGGGTGTTCTGCATATTCCTGCATTGGCCAGAAATCTGATTTCTGTATGCAAGTTGGATGATGTAGGTGTAAAGATAGTGTTCGAGAAGGGTACCTGCAAGATGGTTCGAGGAGCATTGGTATTGATGCGGGGAGTTTGGATTGGAATTCTGTACAAGCTGCAAGGTAGCACTGTTGTTGACGGGTGCAATAGTTCTATGGTTCCTGAAAATGGAGCAGAAAATCTAGTGGTCTCTGGAGAGAAGACCATGTTGTGGCATCAAAGGCTTGGACATATTGGAGAGAAGGGCCTTCGAATACTTCATGGTAAAGGTATGGTAGAAGGTATGAGTAATAGCTCTCTGGATTTTGATTTCTGTGAAATTGTGTATATGGGAAGCAGAATCGGGTGAGTTTCCCCTCTGGTGGTAAGAGGACGAAACAAATATTAGAGCTTGTGTACAGTGATGTGTTTGGACCTATGAAAGTTCCATCACTGGTAAGTCTGTGTACTATGTATCATTTATAGATGACTTCTCAAGGAATACATGGATATATTTCCTTAAGAAGAAATCTGAAGTCTTTGATAGGTTTAAAGAATTTAAGGCTCTGGTGGAAAATCAGACAGAGAAGAGGATAAAGGTGCTGAGGATAGATAATGGTGGAGAATTTTGGAGTAAGGAGTTTGAAGAATTCTGTAAGAAGTGTGGTATAGCATGGCATAAGACTACTCCATATACACCTTAGCAAAATGGAGTCGCAGCAAGAATGAACAAGATGTTGATGGAAAGGGCAAGAAGCATGCTCAGTGGTTCCGGGTTAGGATAGGAATTCTGGTCAGAGGCGGTGGATACTACATGTTACCTGGTCAACAGGTCACCTTCATCAACATTGGGTGATAAGACTCCACAAGAAGTATGGAATGGTAAGAAACCCTCTCTTTCACATCTGAAGGTATTTGGATGTGATGCATATGTACATGTTCCAAAGGAGAAACGAACCAAGTTGGATAATAAATATAAAAAGTGCATCTTTATTGGGTATAAGGATGGTTTAAAGGGTTATAAGCTTTGGAACCCAGTCACACGGAAGGTTGTGTACAGTCGAGATGTGGTGTTCAGAGAGGTGAAAGATGTTATTAAACATGAAGTCCAACCAAAGGAACCTGTGAAGATAGAGTTGAACTAAAGGAGGAA
>APFE030349693.1:22040-47216 GCA_000404065.3 Pinus taeda | reverse complement strand
ATTTTTTTTTTTTTTTTTTTTTTTTTTTTTTTTTTTAATTCAACCACAAATTTGTATATGCTACTTTAGTTAGAGAAACCATCATATATACGCAACTTCAGTTAAGGAAAACAACGTATAACTCACAGACTTGTAATTTAATTATTCTTCAGGTGTTAATCTTAAATCAGTAAGTCAGAACCATATAGACATCAACCAGGAATAGAAAAATAGTGTAGACAGTCACACATAAGAACGCAAGATATAAGGTGGAAACCCAATGTGGGTGAAAACCACCTGTTGCAATATGTCTCTATCTTCTTTCAATTAGAAACTTCTTTTTACAAAGATTCTGTATTAGTGCAATCCTTTACTAGTACACAGGCTACAACCTGCAGAGGGCTACAACCCTCTCTCGTTCTCCAGCTTCTCCTGGAAGGGAGCTACAACCCCCTTTTGCTCTTGTACTAGCAAGGGTACTAGTACGCAGGCTGCTACCTGCAGAAGGTTTCAACCTTCTCTTTCTTCCAAGGACCACGTTTCATCAATTTTCAGACTGGATCCATGAATAACATCAATCAAACATCAAGTATATCTGCAACAATCAATCTCCTTTGTACAACCCAATATAGAATCAATCAAACTCTTCTCAGACTGCTGTAATACCAGTAACCAGACACCAATGCTGAACCCAGAACACTGCAGTACTCCACAGAAGTAGCTAGAACATATTTCAGAAGACGTACACTACTTCACTATGCATAAACCTGTGTACATACGCAGCTGTATCAAAGTCAACCAGTGTATATGCTTTCTTCAGTTGCTGAACCTGCGTGTATACATGCCTATGCTGCTTCGAACCTGCGTACAGATCTATACAAGGAAATTTTCTTCTTTTCAAGTTTCAGACATCAATTATACCCAGTTTATCAGATTTAGAGATCTAATCATGCGCCAAATATAACAGATCAAAAACCATACAATGATACTACCATTCAAGCCTTAAGTTCTTGATTCATTAATAGAACTTATCCATCTTTTAGCACTCAGGTTCTTCCTTGGATCAGATTCAAAAATGCACCATAAACCAATCACAATGTTCTCGATCTTGCTCTTCTTCAGATATTCAATACTTGAATCGATCCACTTGCCAAATGATCTCCTTCCCTTTTATAGTCTAGGCCTTACTCAAACCATGGTCCAAAACCATTAAGAACCAATACTAGGAACCCAATACCTGGGTTTAACACCTTGGATGCAATACCACAGACCAAAATCATAGGTTCAAATACGCCAGACTAAATACCATGAACCAAACATAATTTTTCCCACATGTACACGCTTTTCTTTGCATGAAAGTGCGTGCATACACATACACGCTTTTTGATTGGTGATACCACGTGTATACGTGACTTTGCTGAGAGGAACCTGCATATACCTTATTTTCTTCCATTCTGATTGCCTAAACTGTGATCTGCCACCTGAGAACGTTGCCATCAAGGACAACACCTGTGCCATAGTGCCAAACTTGTGTCATAATGCCAACACCATGAATGCATTGGTGAGGGGTCGCAAGATGTCATCCATTCGTTTCATGAAGGTTGCAGGGGTGTTCATCAATTCGAACAGCATGACCAAACATTTGAAAAGGCCCTTCTTGGATTTGAAGGCATTCTTCGACACATCAGAGGGTTCGATAGACACCTGGTTATAACCTAACTTCAAGTCAATCTTGCTCAAATATTTGGCCACCTTGAGCTGGTCCAGAAGGTTGTCAATCCACAGGATTGGGTACCTATTCCAGACAGTGATATTTTTCAGCGCCCAATAGTCAATACAGAGCCTCCAGGTCCCATCCTTCTTCTACACCAATACAATCAGGCTCCCACAATGTGATGAGCTTGGCATGATGTGCCCTTTCTTTAATAGTTCATGAATCTGCCTCTTAATCTCATCGTTCTCCATAACAAAGTGTTGATAGATCGATCCATTGGGCAGCAACATGCTTGAGGTCATATCAATGTAGTGCTTGACTTGATAGTGCAGAGGTACCCTTATGGGTGAGGCGAAAATATCCCTGTACTCCTCCATGAACTTGTCGATTTGCTACTTGTTGGGCATGGAATCCCCCCAAGGCATGTTTTGGGACTTAAAGCCCAAGTTTTGACAGAGTCTACTTGTAAAAGCTCCGTGAGTTGTGGGTGCGGGGTGCGAAATTATAATAGAGTCATAGGGTTGTCCACCCTAGTTTTTGTAATGTAATGTCAGCTGGATGGACCTACCCATGGTCCGCGACCATGGGATTGTATAAATAGAGCGAGGCTCTAAGTGTATAGGATAACTAATAGAAGATGGAATAGAAGAAGAGGAGAAGTCTAAGTGATTGAGTCGAAGTTTAAAGTGTGTCTGTGGGTCATAGATAGGAGAAGGCTCTGCAACTGAGTGCGTAGAGGCCTAGTAATCTGCATCTGAGTGCGTGGACCCCTACAGCTGAGTGTGCAGGGTAGGTCGAGTCTGTAACCATTGGGATAATCAATAAAGAGAAGTTTTACTATATTTCTGTGTATCTTTTCATGGTTTAATACATGATTGGATATAATTTGGAAGTATACTGTTTATTTACTACGTGAAGTTGTATAAACATTTTGTATAACTAATTATAACTTAAGAAATTCAAGTAGGTGAAGGTAATTAACTAGCACTAGAAGATAAGTAAGATCTTGGGTAATAGCGCAGAGTGCGGCACGGGAGCTCCACAACCCCTGGTTAGGGCTGCGTGAAGATGATGTATCAGGCCACGAGGAACAGGAAAGTGCACGAAGCAACCTGCGCACAAGAACAAACAGTGGACTAGCCGAACCTCTCAGACATCTCAAGGGTGTAGAAACCTAGTTCTAGAAGCCTCCCATACTACTTCGAGTGAGACCTCAGTCGGCACTCCACGAACTATTTCCGAAAGGGCCAGTAGTACAGGGTTTTGTTTGGATAATTAACTCCGAACCTGGGTCAGGCCCCAACAAACCAACAAATGGTTTTGTTGTCGGGACCGGGATCTACATAGAGATGTCTGATGTCATATCACTGGTATCTAACAAAGAAAGGAATTGAATATTGGTTGGAAAAAAATATTCACGAGTTCGCGCGCCGGAAAATAGGAATCCGTGACTATTAAAGGAAGAGTGGTTAACCTGCTACTTATATACAGATATCCACAAAATTTTCTTTTCATCCTTCCCTACTAAGTTGTACGAGTGGATATACAAGCTAGCAGATAGCCAAGGAAGGTGTAAAATCGACAAAACTATTATGTGGACTCCAGAATTGGTGCACAGGCTAGAAGCATCGGAAGATAAGATAACGCACACTGTCGATTACTGGGTCGATCGAATCATAGGAGGAATCATCACCGAATTCATGGTAGATACTTTAGTCAGCTATAGCGAGGCATAACGACACTTCCTCAAGGGACCGTGAGGTAAGTACGTTAAATCTTTGAATACTTGGATTAATGCTACTATGTGAAAAGAGGGTTATGTGAATAAATTGATGTTTGGGGCTACGTGGAGTGGGAGAATCTACAGAAATGAAGGTAGCATAGAACTATAAACTAGGCCCTTGATTTCACCTCTGTGAGGGGGCAAAGAAGAGCTCACAAAGGTCTCGCCAAGAAGTGCGATCAATCTGATAAGGCACAGAATTTTGCGCATACCACCCCCACCCACACACCACTAGTTTCACCGTCTTCACCTCCATTTTCACTCATACCACCCCCGCCACCACTGTGAAGTAGTATGGCAAGCGCGATAAAGCTACCAGTGTTCAAGGGAGTAGGGAATGAAGATCTAGACCAGTTTTGGTTCATGATAAAATTTTTATGGGAAGAATAGGGTGTCATGGACAACAATATAAAGAAGGCAACATTGGTCAGCACTCTGCAGGATTGCACACTGACCTGGTACATTAAGCATTCCAATGACAATCCGAATGCGGGGATCGCAGATATCCAAGCTGCGCTAAACAAAGAAATTAGCAGGCCAAAGTTAGAGGCACAAATGATCATTGGATTCAAGGTAATTACAATGCTACCATGAAAGACCCCGTGGGAATTGGATCAAACACTGAAATTCACAATTCGCGAAGTGAACATGACATTAATAGATGGGAAACACCGCGAATTATTTGTAGCATCGTTAATGCCACATCTACGGAACACACTGTGGCAACAAAGGCTAACCACTCAGGCTGAGGCTTTGGAGGTCACAATGAGATTGCAAGAGACTTCAATGCAAGATCCTAACCTGGGAGTTCAACAGATTCATGCGCAGTTGAAAAACTTGTGCCTGGAGATGCAGAGTTTGAAACAAGATAGGAGAATCTGCCCAAAGATGCATGATGAGGTATGGTGCGTAAAATGCAAGGGCCAGGGGCACGACAAGGACCACTTCCCAGTGTTCATTAATTACCTTGCGGGAGGAGGGCCAATGCCACTAAGGCTAGAGGCACAAGCAAGACCAAGCACGATGCCTGCATTATGGTGCACAATTTGTCAGATAGGACGAAAGCATGCTACAAATAATTGCCATCTATTACAAAAGTATATACAGAATTCACAGCAGTTGTTATGTAATTTCTGTAGGTCGATAGGACATGATGAGTGCACATGTAGAACTTATGAACTGATGATGGATCAAACTCCTACCTACAGAGTTTAGGCCGAAACACGGGCCCTCGATTAAAACACAGGAATGTCGTGCACTAGATTTCAGGGGCACGAATGAGGCCGAGGTGGAGGGGAACCAGGAAGAGGTCACAAACAATTGATTTGTTACAATTGCGAAGGGCTAGGGCATTATGCTCATGATTGTATGAATCCAACACAACCATCATGCTTGTACTGTATGTTGTTTGACCATGAGATGGAGGATTGTCCCACATTGATAGCGAGGTTGTGCAGTAAAGGAGCACTCCAACCTCCCTCGATTGAGAACCTGCAATTGATGAGGTATGAGCTACGCGAGGAAGACCCTAATGTAAATATCGTGCTCCGAAGTGGAATTACAATCGGAGATGACAAGGGAAAGCAACCTGAAGAAAGTACCTAGGTTTGTAAGGCTCCAACGAAGGAACCAGAATTTGATTTGGAGTGTGCTAAGGAGACCTTCATGGAAGCTAAGAGGTTCTTCGTTGATGCCTCCACTTCAGGAAGTAAAGACAGAATGGAGCCGAAAATGGACCCATCAATGCTCACTACATTCTTGGAGACATGCATGAAGCTGCTGTGTGACAGCAAGGCTGTAAAGGGGCTGCAAGAACTCATAACTAGATGCACTGGGACCACGCTAGAAGAATTGCGCGTATTTTGGAAGCTCGGGAAGCACACGAATCGAACAGGAAGGGAAATGAGATTGACTGCGCAGATTGGGGGATATGAGATGGACAAAGTGATTTTGGATCTAGGGTTGGACGTGAATGTACTGCCAAAATAGACATGGGAGTGCATGGGCAGGCTTGTGTTGCAATGGTCTCCTATCCAACTGCAAATGGTGAACCAACAAAAGATCCTACCTATGGGGAGATTACAGGAAATAACGATAGATATTGAAGGAGCAAGCATGCTAACAGATTTCAAAGTAATAGAGATTGTTGATGACAACAATCCCTACCCCGCGCTATTGGGAATATATTGGGACACTGACATGAATGGAGTGATAAATCTAAAGAAGCGCAAGATGGTATTTGAGAAAAAGTCTCTACACATAGTGGTGCCTTTAGACCCTACAGAAGGATCACGGTACACGGAGCCAATGCACGACTACAACAACAATAACGATCTTGACTGCATCTATAAGATAACCGTGCAGGAGTAAGACTAGGTAAATCCAACTGCGGATGACGGAATATCATGGGAGTGTGAAAGCTCCTACACATCTGATTTTGACGAGGAGATAGAATGATGGAAGAACTGGTTACACGAGGTAACCATGCTCAACTGTAACATGATGACAAGGTCGCTACGCTACGTAGAAACAGAGGTAAGAGATCTGCCTATGTATGACGGGTTAAGTGAGGTGGATGACTTCCTGAACAAAATTTGAAAGAGAAGTACTAGAACAACAACATTTCGATGCTATGAAATGGGTACTGCATGCTACTCCTGCAAGATGGTGGGGGATGCACCAGAGAAGTTTTGAGGATTGGCACGAATGTAGAAGGATGATGCACATGCCATTTGGGAAGCCTCTGATTTGATTAATAAATAAAATTGTCGAACGAACCGACCCATGTACCCACCTATCCAGATGGATATAGGCATATGGTGTGAAACCTGCATGAATGCACACCGTCCTTGCAGTAGCAGACACGATCAGTAAGAAGGTACGGGTAAGGAAATGGAATGAACAACCCTTCCGGTTGGGATCATGAAGTATGGATATACCAAATGCACAGAAGAATATCCATGCAGAAGCTTTTAACAAAGCACACGAAGCATTGAAAAAGGTCCACAATGTGAAGTGGACTGACTGGAACTTGCTCGTACTAGCTGTTCTATGGGCTTATAGGACTGCGTGTAAGAACTTGACCGAGTAGGCATCGCCAATGTTGGAGTATGAAGTGTGATAAAGGAAAGTGTTCCCTTTGCAGACAGAGGCAACCCCTCTAGCCCTAGAGTGGGTCTAGTCATAGCCAAAACAAATCAACAATCAATTCCCTTAAATAGTCATCGTTGGAGGCCTACCTCAAAACTGGCACTCGATGAAGCTTCCATTGCACTGCTCTAACTTTCGTTGCCTTATCCTTAAAGAGTAATTCACCTAAAACACCACAACAAATAACATAACACATAATTGAGAACAACAATGATCTATTTACTCATAAAATCAAGGAGTTAAAAGCTATCAATTAAATTGTACACAAGATATAGAAATCATTATTGATTGCATTAAAATAAATCAAGAGCATAGCTTACAACCAAGCCTTCTCAGAGGGTCCAACTGGTATGTTCCTTCAAGCATTCACTCTAAAGAATGGGTCTCCGAAATGGATGATATATCTCTCTCACTCACAAGCTCTAATGGAAGGCTAAGGCACTCCACACCCTCCTATCAAACTATCAAAAATTTCACACTTGTCATACACACACCAAAGCTATCTACTCTGATAAAACAAGAACTAGCAATCAACAATCCAAGAATTAGGAACTAAAAAAACTAGCAGATCATAGCAATGGTGAGTGCTTCTATAGGAGGAGGAGCCTCCATGAAATGAGGGAGAGGGATCTTATCCTCAAGGGAGGTTTCATAAAAGGTGGAACCACCATCCCAGAGGCAGAAAGGCAACCCAAACTGACCCAACAACCAGCTCTAGAAACATCCAGAAGGCCGACTGTTTGAACTAATTCGCCAAATCTGGATCATCACAAGTCATGAACTAGGGACTAGCGATGACATCGCAAGGAGACAATGCATTTGGACCAATCATCACACATTTTAAGGGTTTACTAGTGACGATGCAGGAACTTAGTAAAAAAGGGTCAATATTCAGCATTAGAGAGAATTTGCTTAATCTTCTTGCATGAGTGGAAAGATATGGACATGTTTATTTGATGTATGACACAACAAAGGGGTTGAGATGAGGATAGTGACAAATTAATATGTAACAGATGCCCCCTAAAGCATGAAGCCTAAGAGAGTGGGAGGGGTGAAATGCTTTACGAAACCATGACCGAACTGGAACACCACCACGAAGAACCTGCAGGAGCAAGTACAACTGATATCTCTGAAAACTGAAATACATGTAGTCGAGGCATGGGCGCAACCATCCAAAAAGACATATGGAATGTGGTCTATGGTATGGACGTAGCCACCCAGTTGACAAGACCATTTTAATGATAAAGGTATGGTCACAGCCATCCGAAAAGACTCAGGTATGGTCACAACTATCCAATCAAAGAGTCATGCATATAATCACGAACCAATCCACGCAACCCGAGCATATGTGATCTGTGTCCGAGGTCTTGAAACCCTAGCTGATCATAGTACAAACTCTAGCATGTGAATAGATGTGCCGAAGTTGAGCATGATATAAAATCACTTGATTACTAGTCAATGGTGAAAACTATTAACAAGCGCGAAAGGGACCACCAATAATGCGAATGGTTCTCAAGGTACTACCAGTACAATCCACTAAGTGCGAAAAAGTGATCTAAAGTCAAACACTCATGGAATCACCCAATTGAAGACCAATGATGAAAATTTGTCGTTAGGTGCGGAGAACTTGCCATTTAGGCATGCAAGCTCTAAGGTACCGAAAGTGATCTCTAGATCAACCTCCTGGATAATGAGTTGGTGTCGATAGGAGGCGATCCATTGTAGGAGGGCCATAATGTTTTCTCCATCAATGACGCGAGATAAGGAAAAAGTGGTAGATGGTGAAACAGAGCATCAGAGGAGGAGGTAAGGGTGTGAACTGCAAAAAGATTATACTCCGAACATATTAGAGACACGACTCAGAAATTTTGCAGAATTTTGGTACCAAGGGATCGAAGGTCTGACGGAGACAACATGGGTCATATGGAACAAGGCAAAATGGCAACCCAAAACCTTGGAAGGCCAATGATGATGAGAGGATATCCCAACCCGACGAGAAGCAAAAGTTTCGATGTTCAAGAGTGACTAGATGCCGTAGGTAACCAATGGCGACTTCCAAATTTCCCTCCATGATTGCTTGCGAGTACCCCAGTTATTTTTGAAAAACAAGCTTGAAGGGGATAACATATGCTTGTGATATAAGTTCGACCTTCGGACGAATCCAACCTAGTGATAGTTTAACACGCCGTAGGGAGGAGAAGCTCGAGTGTCATCTTGGTGACCAATCCAATGTCATCAGAATTTAACGAGTCCGACATAGGTAAAAATAGGAGTCTTTCATATTTAGAGAGTTTGAAAAAGACATGGAAAAGAAAACTCTAGGGGGGTCCTTTTTCATAAATTTGTGTCCTTCGAGCCCGAAAATGTAGTAAACAATACCTAAGAGAACCACTTGACCATTATGATCAAGGAGTAATTTTTGTAATTAGTGGCCCCGATCCAAAAAAGTAAAAAAGAAATCGAAGACACGTCATTTCATAACCAGTATCGAACTCGAAATGACAAAAGTCCGGTGATATTTTCGCATTTATACGGTCAGAAAAGATCTGAAAGTGGACCGCATTTTTATTCCATTTAACGAGTCAAAAAGGGAAAAACTCGACAATCTTTTCACTTTTTACGAGTTAGAAAAAGAGCTTAAAGGTGACTCGTCCTAGAGGAACGAGTGGTATAATGGGTAGCAACTGGTTCCGGTAATGGTGGAATTGCTCAAAACATGTAATGTTCAAGAGGATGGCCGATAAGACCACTCATCGCTACGGTCCCTCAGGAAAGGAAAAACAACCAAGTGAAAACATACGATCGGCCAAAGAGATGGTGGCAATGGAATGAAACAACCAAGGCTCATCTAGCAGAATTTAGTGGATAAAAACCAGCAATCACGAGGTGTAAATCGGCTATGGGTTCATGTTTACACAAGCTTGAACCATGGAGAACTCTTCTTGAATTCGGTTTCATGTTTACACAAGCTTGAAATGAAAAACAATGCTTGTTATAAGTTCACATGCCCCCAACATAATGACGCATATCGAGGTACATGCCCCCCAAGCTTCATTGCATTCAACGAGGTGGATGGAATGAAGGTTCACTTTCGAGATCTTGGAAAGACTTGACTCAGATTTTATGAGATCTTAATCAAAGACTTGATTTGGAAAAGGGAGTTGTTTCATTTTTTAATGAGGTTGACACAGTAAAAGAACTATCCTCATAACTTGATTCATTTTTTAACGAGCTTGAAACAAGATCAGGAACAATGCTCATCACTCCTTGTTTTATTTTTTTAATGAGGTTGACATAGGAACAAACTATCCTCGTACTCCTGTTCATGGGCCATTTGAGAACATGGCTCCGAAGAGGTCTTTGCAGGATAGGTAAAACTCAAAGTCTTTTTCATGTTTAGAGAGTTTGAAAAATACATGGAAAAGAAAACTCTAGGGGGGTCCTTTTTCATAAATTTGTGTCCCTCAAGCTTGAAAAAGTAGAATACAATACCTAAGAGAACCACTTGACCATTACGATCAAGGAGTACTTTCGTAATTAGTGGCCTTGATCCGAAAAAGTAAAAAAGCGATTGAAGACACGTTGTTTCATAAACAGTATCGAACTCAAAACGACAAAAGTCCGGTGATTTTTTTGCATTTGTATGGTCGGAAAAGAGCTGAAAGTGAACCACCTTTTTATTCCATTTAACTAGTCAAAAAGGGAAAAAATTGGCAATCTTTTCATTTTTTACGAGTTAGAAAAAGAGCTTAAAGATGACTCGTCCTAGAGGAACGAGTGGTATAATGGGTAGCAACTAGTTCTGGTAATGGTGGAACTGCTCAAAACAAGTAATGGTTAAGAGGCTGGCCGATAAGACCACTCATCACTACGATCCCTGAGGAAGGGAAAAACAACCAAGTGAAAGCATACGATTGGCCAAAGAGATGCTGGCGATGGAATGAAACAACCAAGGCTCATCTAGCAGAATTTAGCAGATAAAAGCCAGAGATCACAAGGTGTAAATCAGCTATGGGTTCATGTTTACACAAGCTTGAACCATGGAGAACTCTTCTTGGATTCGGTTTCATGTTTACACAAGCTTGAAATGAAAAAATATGCTTGTTATAAGTTTGCATGCCCCCAACATAATGACGCAAATCGAGGTACATGCCCCCCAAGCTTCATTGCATTCAACGAGGTGGATGGAATGAAGGTTCACTTTCAAGATCTTAGAAAGACTTGACTCATATTTTATGAGATCTTAATCAAAGACTCGATTTAGAAAAGGGAGTTGTTTAATTTTTTAATGAGGTTGACACAGTAAAAGAGCTATCCTCATAACTCCTTGATTCATTTTTTAACGAGCTTGACACAAGATCGGGAACTATGCTTGTCACTCCTTGTTTTATTTTTTGACGAGGTTGACACATGAATAAACTATCCTCATACTCCTGTCCATGGGCCATTTGAGAACATGGCTCCCAAGAGGTCTTTGCAGGATGGAAGAAGCATGCTCTGGGAGAAACACATGTCATTATACACCAATGACAGATCGAGTTCCAATGCCCCCAGTACATGATGTACGAGACCATTTGCATGATCATGAACAGATGAAGAGATGGAACGAGTAGCCACATAATGGACACATGGCGAGGAAGGTGCTGCTTGCGGATAAGAACCAATGGGGCATGGCGGTGGTACAGGAGGCACCGGGTGACTAAAGAAAGATAATTGATCAATAGTCACCATTCTTCCATCGTGCGGAAAACAAACCACACGGAAAAGAGAAGAAACAAGAGCCCCCATGGCATAAATATAGTCATGTTCAAGGAGAAGACTAAAATCTAAAGCACCTTGGACAACCATCATGTCGATATCGATGGTTTTTCCTCCTAAATTAATAGGTAACTTCGGAAGGATCCCTAAAGGTTGACTGGTTTCTCCGTCAAATGCCAACATATTCTACGTGACCAGCACAAGCTATGGGGAGCCCAAATCTTACCAAGTAGTGAAAGGCATAAGGCTAACTGACGCACCTTCATCCAAGACAGTGCTAGGTACTGTCTTATCATAGGCATGTACTGTAGTCTAGAAAGGCATGTAGGATGGAAGGAGGAATGCAATCAAATGACTCTAGTTGAAGGAAATGATTGAACTACTTGGTGGGGGTATCATATGATTGCCCCCATGCTCAATAGGAAATGAAGAAGGACCCTCTGAATCAGCTGGGATAGGAGGGTCGTTCTCGAACTCAGGAGAATCTAACGACACGAGAAGAACATGAGCAGTATAATCATGATGTTCTTCGAGAACAGAGTGGACCACTGGTGGTGAATCCAAGTCGACACTCTCTCTGACCAATGGTTGGTCAAGAACAGGCTGAGCACAACCAGGTTCAGGAAGAGAAGGGTGGACAAGAGAAGAATCTAAGTTAATCTCTTTGTCAACAGGGAGAGGGTCTGAAGAGAGCCTCTAATAACCAACTAGAAGTGGAGGTGAAGAAGCTGTAAGAATTTCCAAAACAGTGGAAGATTTATCCATGAGTAGACAAATGTGAAGGGGATTGTTGCCTTCACATAGCCTACAGGGGAATTGAATCTTCCCGTTCTTCAAACCACTGCCAATTGAGGATTGAACATCGACATGAGCTTCAGAGGATGATGAGGGATGAGCTAGATCATGAGACCATACTTCTAAGCTCCTACGAATACTAGGACAATCACAAAGAAGATGGTCACCCTCACATAATTTACAAGGAAACTTAACCTTCCGCGGAGGAGCAGAAGGTGTTTCGAACTGAGATGTACTTGGAGCAATATTTGCACGGGTCACCTCACACTTATGGGACTTCTTCTTCTTCTTTGTCTTCTTCCTCTTCTTCTTAGTCTCCTGGTTACTATATGTGGAACTTTCACCAGGTGAAGTAGGAGATGAAGATGAAGAAACAGGAGAAGAAGGCGCAGGCTCAACCTTGGAATCAACATGTCATGTTTCAGACAAAGGAGATGGTGGAATAGGAGTCATGACACTCGGGACCACCGAGGTTGAAAACAACGAAACGGGCAAATCGATGGTTAACCCAGGCAAGGACAATGTTGCCATATATGGAGCACCGACATTTCCAAAAGGAGGACATGGACCAGGAGTTCCATTTGGGGGAAGACCTTGGCTGGTAGACTCGGGGAAGGTTTCCATCAGGAATGAGCCTGAAAAACACTCGTACTGTAACCAAGAACTCGAACTGTTACCAGGATATTTTGTGGGCAGTCAATTTTATGAGATAGAAACAAAATTGGACGTTTTCATGTTTCAAGAGTCGAGAAAAGGACGAAAAGGTGACTCTATCTCTTTCAAGGTTTAATGAGCCTGAAAGGAAAAGTGCTTAGATGGACCTTTTCTTTTAAGAAGTCGAAAAAGAATGAAAGTGACTACTCTGGAGAACTAGGCAAAATGTTAACCAGACAAATCATAAAACTGCATATACACATTGGTGATCAAATGGAAGAGAAATGACCAAGGACTTTTCATACAAAAGTTAATCTTCCTGAATGTTGTGTTCGGTGCGTTACGGTTCACAAGGCGGCAAACACGACTTCCTATGGATGTAGGATGATAACCTAGTGGGGTCTCCCGATATATACTCGATAGTACTCGGAGCACAAGTCCATACTAGGTAGCTATTGAGTCATCAAAGGAGGAATCACCCAAACTTAAGCGAAAGCAATAGTGAATATGTTTAATGACGACGGAGCACGTCTCTAGCCTAGACATCCAAATAATGTGCGTTAAGTTCCAATGCATTGTTAGGTTCATTCAATTTATTTTAGAGTTGATCTTGAATTAAGTTCATTTTTTTGGCCCTACTGAATGTATCTCAACAATTCCTAGGATGCAGCTACAATGAGTAAAGCATCAATTGTTTCGATGAACACCTAATTAAAGGAGGGTAGAAAGCTCATTCACAAGGGAATGAAAACACTAAGAACACAATGCATCAATATACTAATCTCATGATGCATCTATACTACTAATGAAAGATTTAAAATTTGCTTTCCAATTTCTCAAACATGAAAATTCGTAATGCAAATGTACTTTCACTTTCATATGCTAAATGAATGCAATCTTTCAATTTTTTTTGTTTGTTTGTTTGAAATTTAAAGAGACAAACAAGCAAGTGTGAACTGATTGATACAAACAATTGTGATCTATGCTTGGTAGTGAAGAAATCGAATAAATATAAAAAATTGGTTTAATAATCGACACTAAAAATAAACCAACAAGAAAGCAAGCAGCGAAAAAGCCTCAAGCAAATCAATAAGACGGTTGTGGATGAACCTTGGATAGACAAGTAACCCAAGCAAATGATTTCTCAACGAAACCGCTAAAGATCTAGGTCACACAGTAAAAAGAAACACAAGGCTCACTCAATGAAATCAAAGAGACAGTACCTTAACCAAAAGCATCAAAACAAGCTAATGAGAGACAAGAAACAACAGGGGATAAACAAGACTGGTGGATTCAGGAGGTAAAGTTGTAAAAACAACTTTACAGGAATAATCAAAGGTGTTACACTGACAACTAGAGACGTCGGCGTAGGTGTTACATTGACAACTAGAGACGTCGTCGCAGGTGTTACGCTGATAACTATATACTAGTCATTAAATTACACCTGTTTTCAGAGACGGTCTGATTTTAGGAGTCGTCGCGAGAATTAAACTAGCAACCTGAGACGAAAGCCAAATAGTCGCGGGTACAAAGCTAGAACATCAGTGAAGTTGTCACAATTGTTAGGCTATCTTCAGCAACAATCTTACTTAAGAAAAAGACAAAGTAAAATCACCTAAATGACACCAGATTAATCTTCCAAGCAGTAAGGGGAATTCCCAGATTGACCCAGGTAACCCAAAAAACTGATGGTTTAACCCCAAAATTCAAGAAACACTAAATCAAAAGAAAAACTAAAAGTAAACAAGAAGAAAACATACAAAGGAATCCCCAGTGAAGTCGCCAACTTGTGATAAGGAAAAGCGTTCCCTTTGCAGACAGAGGCAACCCCTCTAGCCCTAGAGTAGGTCTAGTCACAGCTAAAACAAATCAACAATCAATTCCCTTAAATAGCCATCATTGGAGGCATACCTCAAAACCAATGCTCGATGAAGCTTCCATTGCACTGCTCCAGCTTTCGTTTCCTTCTCCTTAAAGAGTAATTCACTTGAAACATGACAAGAAACAACAGACAACGTAACCGAGAACAAAAATGATCTATTTACTCATAAACTCAAGGAGTTACAAGCTATCAAGTAAATTGTACACAAGATATAGGAAATCGTTATTGATTGCATTAAAATAAATCAAGAGCAAAGCTTACAACCAAGCCTTGATGTCACAAGCCTTCTCAGAGGGTCCAGCTAGTATGTTTCTTCAAGCATTCACTCTCAAGAATGGGTCTTCCAAATGGATGATATCTCTCTCACACTCACAAGCTCTAATGGAAGGCTAAGGCACTCCACACCCTCCTATCAAACTATCAGCAATTCCACACTTGTCACACTCACACCAAAGCTATCTACTCTACTAAAACAAAAACTAGCAATCAACAATCCAAGAATTAGGAACTCAAAAAACTAGCAGATCATAGCAATGGTGAGTGCTTTTATAGGAGGAGCCTCCATGAAATGAGAGAGAGGGAGTTTATCCTCAAGGGAGGTTTCATAAAAGGTGGAACCACCATCCTAGAGGCAGAAAGGTGACCCAAACTGACCCAAAAACCAACTATAGAAACATCCAGAAGGCCGACTGTTTGAACTAATTCGCCAAATCTAGATCGTCGAAAGTCATGAACTAGGGGCTAGTGACGACATCGCAAGGAGACAATGAATTTGGACCAATTGTCATGCATTTTAAGGGTTTACTAGTGAAGATGCAAGAACTTAGTAAAAAAGGGTCAATATTCAACATTAGAGAGCATTTGGTTAATCTTCTTGCATGAGTGGGAAGATATGGACATGTTTATTTGATGTATGACACATCAAAGGGACTGAGATGAGGACAGTGACAAATTACTATGTAACATGAAGCAATCGCTATAAGCCCTATAGTACATGGAGAGCTTAGACCACACATGATAACATCGATAGGTACAATGGTTCACAGACCCTTGGAAGCAGAAATCCAACGGGGAAATTTTAGACTCCAAGAACTTGAAGAAGAAAGGGTACGATTAAGGAAGAAAAGTGCTCTGGTGGACGTGGAAGTCAAGAAGCTGGAGGACAAAATAAAGGAAGATTTTCTTGGCAAAAAGACTAGGCTGATAAGGTAGGATGCGTACAATCATGATGATAGGTTTAAGGCCTATCACTGTG
Organism: Pinus taeda; assembly: GCA_000404065.3. NCBI lineage: Eukaryota > Viridiplantae > Streptophyta > Pinopsida > Pinales > Pinaceae > Pinus > Pinus taeda. The sequence goes on along the minus strand of APFE030349693.1, from coordinate 31,246 downwards.
AATTGATCAGTCTGATGCCTTAGCTTGGACCACACATTACTAAGTGAATTGACTAGGGTAGCACATTGCAGATGGTAAAGTGTGCGATGTCGATCGTAAAAATAAAAGGTGGGTATTTTCCAGGAAACATGATGGATGACAGGATGAAACTTCACATGGGTGGTGCAACAACCTGACTAGCCAAAGGAAGTACAGTGTTAGTGCTCCAGGTAATTGAAAGGAAGCGTGGGACTATAAACTATTATGCTCGGGAGCTGCATGATGTTGGAGCTGCGCGCAGAAGCAAAGAGTCACAAGGTCCACGCTCGCGCATGGGGGGCTATGCTACCATGTGGGTTGGCCAAAAAGTGATCGTTGAAGTCACTATTCATGATGGGATGCTTCACTTAAGACCAAATGGAGCAGGCGGCAGGCATTTAAGACGCAATTTATGGGAAATATTTGGGAAAATTTGCCACCAAAGGAGAATTAATGAACCAGATTTGGGGGGATTGTTGAATTCAAATTCAAAAAGCACTATAAATGACAAAGGGCTGCCCAAAAAACAACACTTGGTCATTTGCGAATTGAGCTATTGAGCAGAACCCTGATTATTGTGTTCTGAGAATTGATTGAGCCCCTGAGTTTGTGAGTGCTAGATTTCTAGACAGACATGATGGCAGCAGCTGAGGAAGTTATGGAGATAACATAAATGACCATCGAAGTGGCCACGTAGACTTTGAATATGGGGGATGCTTCGAAAGGTGCCGAGATTGTGGTAGAAATCCTGAAATCACTACGCACGCCAAGACCCAAGAAGGAAAAACAAGCGAAGGTCCCTGTGCGTGTGTCCCTACGAAACCTGCTATGCACCAAGCTGGCAATGGAGGAGAAAGGGAAAGCCATCACCATAGAGACTGATGAAGAAGAAGAAGACCTGAAGGACCTAATCATCGTAGAAGATGAGGATGAAGGCATGGAGGAGGAAACTGTGCCTGCGCACCCCCCCGACAAAGCTGCCCACCTATGCCCCCCATAGAAAGGGAAGGCTAAAGTGCCCAAGGACCTTGATGAGACCAAGAGTTTTCTCCAGACCCTGCTCTTTCCAGAAAACATTATTTTTTAGGGCATGCACCTGGGACGCGTGGCGAGCTTAAAATTCAAAGATTGGGACCTCACTAACCATGAGAAGTTCCCTCACCTTGAGGTCTCGCACCTCATGAAGCCCCAACAGAACATGACGACGAGGGTTACAACATTAGAGCCGTGAAAGTGGTTGTGCAGAGTGGAAAATGATGGGCTACTTAACCTACTATGGGTTCCTCATTTCCATCACGCTCCAATTACCATTTTCATCATCAGGCAGCTACTCTACCTGGTTCATGATGGGTGTTTCTGGTTAGAGGAGCCCATTGCCATCATGGTAGACTTGATTCACTGCATTTCTCGGCTTCCATGCAAAGGAGAGGATCCCGCGAACATCTCAGAAAAAAAGAGCAGTGACTTGGGCATCGCAGAGGCCATGAAGAAGAAGCACAAGATGGAAAAGTAGAAAAGGGGCTGCACCATATCCAACATCAATGAAAAAGTAGTGAAAGTCGCAACCCAAATACTGGTCGGTAAGGTTATGTGCAAGTGTCGTGCAGACGAGGTACCCACGCCAATGGTCGCATTGGCTGAACAGTGCAGGGAGGGGGTCCAGTTTAACTGGTCTGATTTCCTCTGCAAGGAGGTTTTGAAGAATTTCCGTGAAGCTCAGGAACATGGCGAAATGTTCCACTATGCATGGCTTCTACTCTCCATAGTGCTCATCACAGGGGAATTACCGGAGGATAGTCAATTCCCCACAATTGACAGGGATCTGCCAGAGGCTGCGAAGTATGCTTCGCTCTGGGCCACAAAGGATGCCACTAGGATTCACGATAGTAAAATATTCTGGGTGTTCATGGAGATGAACCTCAGAATGGGGATCAACCACAAGCCGTAGCTTTCGCCCACTATCTACAACAACCTTCAAAGTTTTGTAGAATTTAAAGTGGACATCCATAGCATTTACATCAGAGGGCACAAGGACTCAACCAAATAATGGAGGAAGCTACCCTTTGTAGCCACAGACATTGTCATCTTTAACGTCCTGGAGACATGGCAACCGGAGTGGCATGCTCCAAACATCATGGAGATAGAGAAGTCGGAGACACAAAGGAAGAAAGATGAGGCCAAGCTGTGCATTGCACAGTTGGCGGAAAAGAGAAGGAAGAAAGCAGTGACAGGAGAAGTGTGGGCAGCGCGGGACGTTGCGCAGACAACAACTGAGCAGGAAAAGGCTGCAGCAGCAGTAGCAGCACAGGAGGCAGCCGCAAAGGCACACGCGGGCCAAATGTTGCCTTCACATGGGAAGGAAGCAAAGGAAGAAGAGGGAGGTGCAGACCCAAAAACCACGTCAACACAATTGAAGTGCTAGCACCCAACCGAGCGGATATGGTTGCACGATGTCACCTTCGAGGCCCTCCAAAATATCATGCAGGAGAACCAGATTGTGTTGGGGTACCTCAGAGCATAGCTATAGGAGTTGTAGGTGTGCCCTCCTTAGGTTGGTACCCTTTCGACCAACCTCACAGTCTAAAAACAACGTTAGCAGAATAGATGTTGCGTGCTTGGGTGACGAATACCATAGTGCTACCAGAAGGGGCACTAGTGACAACAAATGAGGCCAATAGGCCTACGATTAGTGCACTGAAGGGTCTCAGTATCAATATGGCTGCACTCCCATGAGAGACCTTATACGTTTTGCAAGATGGGATAACTGCAGAGCTATGAGCTAGGGAGAGCCGCCCACTGCAAATCCTCAGTGAGCAGAAAATCAATATGGAACAATTGAGCTTATGGTGCGACGAAGTGCTGTCGCAGAATCGACAACTGGTACAGGTAATAGATGAAGCTTGCCAAAGCATCCGGGAGCTAGCCATCCCAGCAGACATACCAACAGAGGCACACATCCATAGGTTAGCAACAGGGGTACGTGAGGCGAGGGAATAAATGACAAAGGTTCAGTTGGAGCTAAACCTTTAGATCATCGAGCTGCGGTTAAAGGCACAGTTGTCCACCCCTCTAGAAGTTAGAGAACAGAACGCTAGCGTTATCACAACGAGACTGGATGAAATTGGTAGTGCAGTGCGAGACTGCACCAACATGTTGGAAGAATCATTTGAGGTCCTCACAAATTTGTAGGAGGACCCCAACATCCATCGCTTAGAGACAGAGGTGCGAGAACTCCAATAGAATTATGAAAATGTCTAAGGAACTATGCAGATGGTGGCCCTCACTCAGAGGCTCGCGTGGATGCAACAGGACAAAGTGTCGAAAGAATAGCTCGACGCGCCATGACACAAGGAAGTAGTCCTGAAAGTGCACGTTCATCCTTGGATCGACGAGGCCTTCACCATCACAGTAGAAATTCAAGGTAAGATCACAATGTAGGGGATACACGCACTGATGCAGAGAAGCACTTCTGACACAGCAGCCTTGGAACAACGCATGCAACAGATCCAACAGGAAGAAGCTTAGTGTGATGATGACCTTGCTACAACTCGAGCACAGTTGGATGGACTCCACGCAAAGATCGTCGCACCAATAGAGTGACTTGAGGGCAAGTCATGATGTTTGTGTTGGGGGCCTGTTGGGCATGGAATCCCCCCAAGGCATGTTTTGGGGCTTAAAACTCTGTGAATTGTGGGCACGGGGTGCGAAATTATAATAGAGTCACAGGGTTGTCCACCCTAGTTTTTGTAATGTAATGTCGACTAGATAGACCTACCCAAGGTCTGTAGACCATGGGATTGTATAAATAGAGCGAGGCTTTAAGTGTATAAGATAACTAATAGAAGATGGAATAGAAGAAGAGGAGAAGTCTAAGTGATTGAGTCAAAGTGTAAAGTGTGTTTGTGGGTCATAAAGTAGGAGAAGGCTCTGCAGCTGAGTGCGTAGAGGCCTAGTAGTCCGCATTTGAGTGCGCGCCCCCCTGCAGCTAAGTGTGCAGGGAAGGTCGAGTCTGTAACCGTTGGGAGAATCAATAAAGAGAAGTTTTACTATATTTCTATGTATCCTTTCCTCGTTTAATGTATGATTGGATATAATTTGCAAGTATACTGTTTATTTACTGCATGAACCTGTATGAATGTTTTATATAACTAATTATAACTTAAGACATTCAAGTATCCGAAGGTAATTAACTAGTACTGGAAGATAAGTAAGATTTTGGGTAATAGCATAGAGCATGGCGCGGGAGCTCCACAACCCCTGGTTAGGGCTGTGCGAAGGCGGTGTATCAAGATGCGAGGAACGGGAAAATGTGCAAAGCAACCTGCGTGCAGGAACAAACAGTGGACCAGTCGAACCTCTCAGACATCTCAAGGATGTGGAAACCTGGTTCTAGTACCCTCCCATACTACTTCTGGTGAGACCTTAGTCCGTGCGCCATCCATGGATTATTTCCAAAAGGGCTAGTAGTACAGGGATTTATTTGGCTAATTAACTCTGAACATGGGTCAAGCCCCAACAAGCCAAAACTACTACTGTGTAGAGGAGCCCTACTTGGAAGCCATGCAAATCATAAGGAAAGCAAATTTCCTGGTTCGGGAAATGATATTATTGGATTGCTTTGTAGTGATAAAAGAGACGACGGTAGGCGGGGCTACCTCTAGTATCCCGTACAACTTATCAGCCAAAGTAATAATCACAAAGCAAGGTCTAGACTCATATATAGCATGTCACTTCCACAAATATGGTTGTCCTTATGGTTGTCAAGAGGAGAAATGTCACACAATACCTCATCTGTGAAGGGCTTGATGCTGTAGGGAAGGTGAGAGTGTTGGATGACACGAAGATCTCGTGCTTGATGAAGCCACCTGATGGTGTACAGTTGTGGATGTGCTATAGTCTTTAGGCCTAGCTACTTCATGACCTCTACTAAAATAGGTTCTTTTGGCTCCTGTTGTCGACAATGAACTGCAGTAGAGAACCCTTCACCCACATCTATGAGTGGAATACGTGTTCCCCCTCCCCTGGATATTCAGGCTCAATATTCTGGATCTTGGTGGTGGCCATGGTGGCATTGGGCTCCACATCAATGATCTTCTTCCCTTTGTTAGTTCCCTTATCAGGTTTTCATTCAAAGTCATAAACTGTGTCTGATTCGGAAGCCTTCAGCTCGGCCACCAGTGACTGCTTGGCCTGACACTCACTTATATTGTGAGTGGAGCTCTTATGTAACTCACACCATTTTCCCATGTCCTTCTTTGTCTTTGTGGTGTTGTTAGTTCCTTGAGGCTTAGGCAGGCTGTCCTAGTAGCCTTGCCTTGGCTTGGTCCTTTGTTCTATGGTTTGGGGGCGCCTTTTCCGTGCTTTGGATTTGTAGATCCAAAGTCCCTCTTATTATGTTTAAACTTCTACTCAATCTTGATAGCATACCAATACGCTGTGCCGAGCAAGAAAATGTACAGGAACAACATATCATCCTAGATGTACTTGTGTAGACATCCATGGTACTTGAGCACCAAATTCTGCTCAGTATCCTTGATACCTAGCTTGATGCAAAGGGTATGGAAAATATTTGTGAACTCTGAAACATCTTAGTCTCTTCCCTGTCATAGTGTGGCCCACTTTATGTATTTTTCTTCATATCTCCCGACATGTTAATATTGTTCCTTGATGGCGTCTTAGAAAGAATTCCAAGTGGGTGCAGGTGAAAACAACAAGGGTTCACTCTCGTCCCGTTGTTCAAAGTAGGTTTCCCACCAGTACTTAACATGTGGAGTGATTTTGAGAAGTGCAAGAGTAATATTTTCCTGATTGGAAAAGTCATGAACTGAACAATATCCTTCCAATAGATTTAACCATTTATCTACAATGTCTGCAGCTATTAGGCCTTCAAATATGGGAATATCAAAGTTAACTTGTACCTTAAAAGGAGTGGCACCTCTAGAGTGGCTGTTGGATGAATATGCATCGCCTGTGGGTAGCTGTCGAAGGAACTGGGCAAAGTTATCCATCATCACATCCCTCTGTCTTTCAAGGGCTTCCTCGAGCAACATTTTGAAAGGATCTCCTGCCCCCTCATCTTTCTTTTCTTTCGCCACAGGAGGTCGTCGGGTTTTGCAAGGTTGATCTTGCAATGGTTCAACTAGATCAAGCCCTAACTTCTTATACCCTAACCTTGTTGGGGACATGAAAAGAAAAATAGAGAAAGAGTAGACCGCTCTCATACCACTGATCCAAACTTAAACCAAAACCCAACAACTTACAAATATAATCATAAACATAGAGAAGTAGTAGAAAAACACTTCATTTCATTAATAGAAAAACACTGAACTATGTTTATAAACATAATGGAAATAAGATAGCTCGAGCGATGGTAGATTATATCTGAGAAGAGATGTGGGGGTTACATGCCTATGAAATGTGTTACAATGAGGCTCAAGGGCCTATTTATTATTGTAAAACATGAGAAAACCCTAAACAACAAAAAACCTAACCCCAAGAGATGTAACACCAAGAGTTTGTTGGCCCATTGGGCAGCCAACTTCTCATGGTCATAACTTGGTTATATTATCTCCATTTAGAGCGTACGATACCTTGTTTCAAAGGTCTCTCTGAGTAATATATGTTTTTCTATAGGCCCCTATCAATAGATATGAGCTTGCTGTGGACCCCAAAAAAACATTGTTTAGGGGGTCAAAACTGCTCTCGAAGTTCAAGACCCGAAAAAATGCTAAAAATAGTAAATACTGAAATGAATAGGGAAACAGATGAAACTGACTGGGGGGTCTAGGTGGAATAGGTAGGTGGCCACCAATATCCACCTAGATTAGATGTGATTTTTTGCTTACCTTCTGGTGTTATTTATTTAACCTGATTTCGAAATTTGTGCGTTTGTTGACGTTGCTAGAAATTCGTCAACTAAGGGGGTGTCCCCAATGTGAAGTCACAATTAGACCTCACATCGTTTGGAGTAGGATACCCAACCAGAAATACGAGTGGTTTCCATTGTCCTTGTTGGCTTGTATGGGCCTGACCTAGGTTCAGAGGTGATTTAGCCAAGAAAATCCCGATACTACTGGCCCTTTCGGCTTTAGTTCACGGATCGCAGACTGAGGTCTCACCCGAAGTAGTATGGGAGGGTGTTGGAACCATGTTTCCACACCCTTAGGATGTCTGATGGGATTTTGGAGGCCTGCGGTTTGACCCGTTGCTACGTGCACTTGCGATCCCTTCGCAACCTGCAGTGCAGCTTCTGCGCAACCCTATTCAGGGCACAACTCATATAATACCCAAGTTCCTTGCCATTTAACCTGTGATTATGTGATTACTTAACTTGTTCGTGCAAGACTAATGATTATTACAACATATTCATCAATTATATCAGTGCATGCGATAAATAAACCAATATAAACGTAAAGAAGGCAAGATACAACAAATGCACAAAAATAAGAATCAACTTCTCTTTATTAATCTTCAATCTCGGTTACAGACTTGACACCGCCCTACACATTCAGCTACAGGGGTCAGTGCACTTAGCTGCAGACTCTACTAGGCCTCTGCGCACTCAGCTGCAGAGCCTCTTCCTACCACTACGACACAAGGCACTTAGAATCCTACTCTAAGCTCGAACCATTCCTTCATTATTCACTCCACTATCTCCTCCTTTTACAACTTAGAGCCTCTATTTATACAATCCCATGGTTCGCGGACCATGGGTAGGCTGACATGACTTTACATTAGATTACATTACTTTAGGGCGGACAACCCTATGACTTGACCTCTACTTCGTGCTCCGCGCCTGCAATTCGTGGAGTCTTATAAAACCTTTAACAAAAACTTGGGATTTAAGCCCCAAAACATGCTGTGGGGGGATTCTATGCCCAACAGGCCCTCAACAGAATCATTGTGACTCGTCCCAAGTCACTCTGCTGGTGCGACAATCTTAGCTCAGAGCCCCTCCAACTATTCCCATACTGCCCAAAGGTACGCAACGCACTGTTCTACAGTTTGCTGGACTTGCTGCATGCGTTCCTCTAATGCTTCTTTGTGAGGATATGCTATCTGCCTTAGCACATATATCTCCTGTGTTTGTGCAAGATTCCCCTCAATCTTAGCTATAATGGTGAAGGCCTCATCGATCCAAGGTTGGACATGCGCTTTGAGAATTACCTCTTTCTATCGTGCAGCATCCACTTGTTCCTTTAGTGCCCTCGCTTGATGCATCTTTTCTAGCCGTTGGGTGAGGGCGACTATCTTCGCATTTCCGATCACATTGTCATACTGCTCCTATAGTTCATGCGCCTCTGTTTCCAGGTGTTGTATGTTGGGGTATGTTAGAGTTGGTCTAGTAGCCCTCCATCAGCGATCAAAACTCTTTGCATTTGCATAAGTAGGTGTCTCATCAGTGTCATCTCACTGCATTCCATTAGGCATGCCATAACCCTTTAGAGGAGCTGATGTCTTTATTCCCCTCTTGGCACTGCTGGATCAAGTTGTTTCAGTCAATAAACTCTTTCAAAATTATTTGTCTTGTCTTGAGGTCAAAATTCTTAGGTCTAGGATTTAGGTCCAGTTTGTGTTCAAGGTCATGTCTCTAAAGTCAATAAATGCCCAGCAGGCCAGAGGGATGATTATCAAAGTGTTTCTTCAAAGATTTCATCTTGTACAGTTAATTTTTTACCTTGGATTTAAAAACCTTGTTTTTAAAGCCAAGGTCATTTCTCAAAATTTTGTAAAAATTGTAAAAATTCAAAAATTCTTCGAAAGTCAGCATGCAGCCCTGGTCCCCTTTGCCAAGATTCCTCAGAAGCTATCCCTGCAAAAAATTTCAAGAAAAAACATCAATTCAACCAATTTCAGGACAAAAGGAAACCAAAAAGTCAGCAACATTCAAAGTTTAAAAAAGTGTCATGAAAAACATTAGAAAGAGGGTTTTGACATGAAATAAATTCAAAACAAGGCTATAAAGTCTCTCTCTCCCTCCATTAAGCTTCATTGTGCCTTCAACCAATAGAGCAAATCATTTTCAAGAGCATTTGGGCGGAATTGCAGAGAGGATCCGTGCGCGACCTCTCCACAGCTGTGCGCGACCTGTTGGGTGGGCGCGACCCGTCCAGGGGGTCCCAACAGTTGCAAAAAAACAAGGGCACGACCTCTTGGGTGTGCGCGACCCTTCAGTCCTGCATGCGACC
>APFE030349693.1:0-21481 GCA_000404065.3 Pinus taeda | reverse complement strand
CTTAATATCAATGTTTTCAGCTGTTTAAGGAGAATTCAAGGTGCTTGCTTGCTCTCCTTAGCTTCTCACCAGTCATTCTAATCCATCCACATCTATCAAAGGCATCAATACAATCTCCTACCTTGCCCCAAAGAACCCCCTGCGAAAACTGTGTCCAATCCCTGCACCCAAAATTGCCTTTCCCCAATTTTCCACCAAAACCCTAAAAATCCCTAAATCAATCCTTTTTAACAGTTTACTAGCCTAAAATCAGTGTTTCCACATTATTTATCTCGCCCATTGAAGATCTTTACCGAGATAGACCGGAGAGAGCCCTCTCCTGCCCCGTAGGGCTAGCTACGAGGCTAAGTGGTTTGATGTTGCCTTGGAATTTACCTTTCTTAGCCTGAGGTGAAATTTCAAGCGCTAACAAGGTCCTCCTGCAAGGATGTGAGGACGTCAAAAGCTTGATCCAACATACTGGTACAGTCCTGCATCGCCCGTCCAATTTCTTCCAATCCTGTTTGAATCACATTAACGTGTTATTATTTAACTTCCAGAGGAGTGGAAGGTTGCGCCTTTATCTGCAACTCAAAAATCTGGAGGTTCAGCTCCAGCTGCACTCGTGTTGTTTCCTCACGTGCGCTTCAGACTCCACTTGCTAGATAGTGGACCCATATCTCTGTTGGTAGGTCTGTGGGAATGGATAATTCTGGAACACACCGACGTGCTTCATCCACTGTTGGCGCGATCTACCGATTCTGTGACACTAGCTCGTCACGTTGCAGGTTGAGCTGTTCGATACTGATCTTCTACTCACTCAATGACTGGATTGCGTGGCCCTCCCTGGCACGTAGGTCTGTTGTTATGCCATCCTGTAGCTGGTACAGGGTGTCTCGTGGAAGGGCAACCAAATTTAGGCCAAGTCCCTTGATCGTACCCACCACGGCTTTGTCCTCCTCGCTCTCCACTATTAGTGCTCCTTCCGGTAGCACTACGTTTTTAGCCATCTTTGCACGCAGTAGATGCTCCTCTACTGAGGTAATTATGACACTGTAGGCGGTTACTACTCCTTCCTATGGGGCCCACACCTGAAGTTCTCGCAGATGTGCCCTTAGGGCCCCCAAAAAAATTTGTTGCTCTATCATGCCTTCTTGGAGCACTTCCCTAGTGACCTCGCGAACCGTGTCATTGATGTCGTAGAGGTTGCCTTCTGTCAGAGTAATTGGTTTGATGTCTAGTTTGGAGGCCTTGACCCTTTTTCGGGAACCTAATCTCTCTGTGATGCGCGGCCATTTTAGTTGGGTGGATGTTGTGCTCAGGTCTGTGCCTTCTGCTATATCTGGTGCCTGTCCTGTAGATACATTCTAGCCTCCTTCCTCCTACATTGTGGTGGCCCCTATTGCTTGTGCTGTTGCTACTTTTTTGGCAGCCTTTGCCTGTTCTGCGGCTACCTTTGCTGCCTCGCAGGCAACCCTTACCTCCATGACCACTTGTTCGTTGCACTTTTGCTGGGTCAACTGGGTGATACACAACTTGGTTGTAGCCTTCTGCTTTTGCACTGCTGTTCTATCCTTCTTTGCCAGATCCGGTGCGCACCACTCGGGAGGCCATGATTCCAGTACAGAGAAGATCACATCATCAATGGTGATGAAGGGGAGCTTGGTCCAGTTCTACACTAGATCTTTACGCGCCTTGATATACACATTATGCATATCCACCTTGAAGTCTGCAAAGCTCCACAGACTGTTGTACACTGTCGAGGACAGGTGTGGCCTCCTGTTGATCCACATTTGGACGCTCACCTCCATGAGCTCCCAAAAGATCTTTTTTTCACAGATCTACATGGCGTCCTTCGTAACCCAGAGCGACACATACTTTGCGGCCTTTAGTAAGTCCTGTTCAATATTATCGAATTGACTGTTCTGAGGTAGTTCCCCTATTACCAGCAAAATTGACAAGAGCAACCACACATAGTGGAAGGTCTTGCCCTACTCCTAGGCTTCTTTGAAGTTAGTTAAGAAGTCCTCGCAGAGGAACTTGACCTAGTTGAATTGTACCCCCTCCATGCATTGTTCTGGTAGTGCAACTGCCGATGCTAGTACCTCATCTCTGTGACATTTCCGCATTACCTTTATAGCCAGGAGTTGGGTGGCTAGCATACCCCTTGATCTTTAATGCTACTGATTACGTAACACCTCTTCTTCTTTTTCAATTTGTATTTCTTCTTCATGGCCTCAATGAGCACCAAATCTCTGCTTTTTCCGGCTATCTTCGCGTGGTCCTTTCCCTTACAGGGGAGTTGGGAAATGCTGTGGATAAGGTTCGCCGTGATGGGAATAGGCTCCTCCAGCCATAAGTACCCATCGTGAACTAGGAAAAGTAGATTCCTGATGATGAAAATTGTGATAGGCGTGCAGTGAAAGTGTGGAATCCATAGTAGTTGAAGTAGTCTAGCCTTCTCCACACTGCGCAACCATTTTTGTGGCTCTAAGGCTATAACTAACCCCTCTGTGCTCTGCTTCATGAGGTCCTCAGTCTATAAATGTGGGAACTTCTTGCTGTCCGTGAGGTCCCCATCCTCAAACTTCATTGTGGGCATGCGGCCCAGGGTTGAGCCATCAAACACAATTCCATTGGGGAGGAGAGGAGTTTGGAATGTGCTCTTAGCGGCATCCAAATCCTTGGGTACCTTAGCTGTCCCTTTCCGCAGAGGAACGTACTCGGGCAATTTTTCTACAGTGCGCACTGGATGGATGTCCTCTTCCATGTCTTCTGCTACTTCTATCTCATCTACGAGAGCCTGCAGGTCCTCGTCTTCATCGTTTGTCTTAATGGTGACAACCTTTCCCTTTTCTTCCATGGAGAGTTTACCGAACCGTAGATTCCACAAGGACATGCAGACTAGTCCCACCAGCTGCTTGTATTTCTTGGGCCTCGGTGTCCGAGGTGATTTTAGGATTTCTGGCGCAACCCTAGTGTCTTTGGGAACATTATGCACTATGGGGTTCTTCACGGCCTCGTCGGTGGTTTCTTCTACATAGCCCAAACCTCTCTTGGTAGTCGTCATCCTGTTTGAGCTGTCTGTGGGTGTTCACGAACTTCGGAGATCAAATATTGCTTGGCGCTAAACACTCTGTGATCTATGTAATTGCTCAAATCTCAAATGAACCAGTGTTTTCTTGTGGCTAGCCCTTGGAGTTTTATAGCACCTTTTGAATTCAAATCCAACCGTTGCCCGCAATTCTGAGCCATCAATGCTTTCTTGGTGGCAGATTGCCCTAAATCTAGTTCTTAATTCATGTCTTAAATGCCCACTGCCCACTCCCTTTTGCCTTAAATTAGACATCTCGTCATGAACAGTGACACCAACAGTTACTTCCTAGCCTACTCGTGCGGCAGCACAACCCCCTTGCGTGGGCGTGAACCTTGTGCCATGCTGATTCTACGCACCTCCATCATCGCACAGTTCCCAAATAGACTCTTTTAGAGTCCCGCGCTCTCTTTCAATTGTCTGGAGCGCTGAGACTGTGCTTCCTATGGCTATTCAGGTGCTCACACCACCTGTGCGAGACTTCAACTCACCTTCCTGCATAGTCTGCGAAAACTCCTCAATTGTCTATGTGACTGTCGATGCCGTGCATTCTACTTTGTGCAGTGCACGCATTCTACTATGTGTGTTACTGCGTTTGGTGAGGTGCAGTCATAGCCATGGCAACAAAGTCATAAATTCTTGGCAATAGTCTTCTAATGCAGTGGTAAGATCATTTGTATTTTGCCTTGTCGTCCTTGGTTTATCGATGACACATGCCTGCGTGATCTCATTTTCCAGCCTCTTGATCTCAGCATCCATCAAAATGATTTTCCTCCTCAATCGTATTCGGTCGTTTTTGAGTTCGCGAAGTCTAAGGTTCCCTCGCTGGATGGCTTCTTGAATCCTTATATGTTCGACCTCGCGTAGGTGTGTGATTTCTTCCTTCTGGTCATCACGCACTGTCACCATTACAGGGTCCAATACGTGAAGGTTCCTTTTTGTATGCGTTTCAGTAATTATGGTCTCCACTTTATTCCGCACCTTGGGAATCGTTGCCGCGTTCAGGGTTTTGCACATGGCCTGGTAGGCCCATCGAATCACTGGTACTCGCAGGTCCCAATCAGTCTGTTTTACCTGGTTAACCTTGTTCAGTAATATACATACCATATAAAAGGCTTCGTAGTGGAGAATTTGTAGCATGCGTCGCCTTTCCTGCTACTACGATTTGTCCTGATTCTCTATTCCTAGGTTGGTGTGTGCTTGTGTGGGCTTTACCCATTGGGAAAGGTGGGCGTGCAAGTTGTTTCACCCCTGCTAATTGGCTTTCATTCAGAGCTGGAGTTTTCCAAAATGTAGGTGCATCATCCTTCTACACCCATGTTAGTCCTTGAAATTTCCTTGATGCGTACCCCACCATCGTGCAGGTGTTGCGCGTAGTGCCCACTTTAGCGCATTGAACCACTGCTGTTCTAGTACTGCTCTTTCAAATTTTCCTAGGAATTCATCCACTGCTGAAAATCCATCACATGTCGGCAGCTCCCTTGCCTCTGTTGTCACACAACGCAATGATCTGATCGTCATGTTGCAGTTCAACATTGTTACTTCATGCAGCCGATTATGCCATCGCTTTATCTCTTCATATGAATCCGAAGTGCAGGAGCTTTCAGGCTCCCATGAAATCCTTCCATCTACAGTTGGATTCACCCAATCCTCTCCATGCGTAGTTATCTTATAAATACAGTTGAGATCGTCATCACTATTGTCGTCACGCACCGGTTCAATGTATCGCTCTCCTTCGGCTGGATCTAGTGGTACTACCATGCATAGTGACTCTTTCTCAAAGAACATTTTTCGCTTCTTCAGATTTATGACTCTGTTGATATCAGTATCCCAGTCTATTCCTAGTAGCGCAGGATAGGGATTTCTTTCATCAACAATATCTATCACTTCAAAATCTGCTTGTGCGCTCGCACCTTCAATCTCAACTGTTACCCCTTGTAACCTTCCCATGGGCAGAATCTTCTGTTGGTTTTCCATTCATAACTGAATAGGGGACCATTGCAACGTGGGTTTGCCCATGCATTCCCATGTTTGCTTTGGTAGTACATCCACGTCTGAACCCAGATCCAAGATTACCTGAACCATTTCGTACTCACCAATATGCGCAGTCAACCTCATTTCCCTTCCTGTGCGCAGTGCATGCTTTCCTAGTTTCCGGACCACACGCAGTTCTCCTGACCCGGCCACTTAGTGATAAGTTCCTGTAGTCCTTTGAATGCCTTGCTGTTGCGTAATAGCTTCATGCATGTCTCCAGAAAGGTAGTGAGCATTGAAGGATCCATCCCCGATTCTAACTGATCCTTACTACCTGAAGTGGAGGCCTCCGTGAAGATCTTCTTAGCTTCCATGAATGTCTCCTTCGCGCATTCTAAATCAAACTCGGGTTCCTTTGTAGGAGCCTTGCAAACCCATGCGCTTTCTTCTAGCTACTTTCCTTTATCATCTCCCATGGTCATACCGCTCCTGAGAATCATGTTTACATTCGGGTCTTCTTCGCGTGGCTCGAACCTCATCATTTGTAAGTTCTAGGTTGGAGGGGGCTAGAGTACCCCCTTTTCTTGCATCCTCGCTATCAACAAAGAGAAGTCTTTTGCTTCATGATCAAACTGATTATAGTAACCACATGATATTCTTGTTCGGTTTTGTACAATTGCGGGCATAATTCCCTGGCCCTCCGCAATTGTAACAAATGATTTGTTCATGACCCCTTCCTGGTCCCATTCTACCTTGACCTTGATTGCACCCCGAAAACCCAGCTCGCGCCATCCCTGCATTTGGGTCGAGGGTTCGCATTTTGGTTTGCACCCTGTAGGCAGGAGTCCAATCCATCATTAGTTCATAACTCCGTTAGGTGCGTTCGTCATGGCCTACCAACCTGCAGAAATTACAAAACAATTGCTAGAACTCAATTGTTGAATTGAGGCTTCTGTGATCTATATCAAGTTTATGAGAACAATTTTTCAGCGTAAATCACATGATAGAATATTTGTTGACGTGTTTCGAACCAACGAGTGTTTTTCATCGTCAGGACAAGTTGAAGAACCAGATCATGGCTGCATATTTAAATAGGGAGAGCAGATCGTCCAACAACTATGCTTGACTAAAAAATGGCTATATTGAAAAAACAACTATATTAGGTCAGACCAAGAACGACTAGATTTGTCTATTCAATTTTAATTATACAATATTATTAAAATATTATTTTAATACTTATCATATTTTTTTAAGTGAAGTTAACCAGTTTTGAGTTAATTATTTATATTCATTTCTAGAAATAATAATTAATATTATATTATTATTAATATGCTATGTATAATTTTATATTTATGATTTGTGTAACAATTCAAAATAAATTTAAAATATCTATGTATATTATCAAAGGTAAGGATTAAAATATTCTTAGTTGCAAATTAGATCCCTTTAGATTAGTCATGAAAAGGGGGAATATCTATATTAATACTAAAATAAAAATTAATATAATTTTAATAGATCTTTGGATATTATTAAATGTAAGGATTAAAATAATCTTAATTATCATTATATTATGTATACAGGATCCTATCAGATTAGTTATGAAAATGGAAATTCAATACTAATATTTAACCTATATTAAAAGTAGTATTCAAAATGATAAAGGTGTTATTCTTACCATCAATTGTTAAGGCATCAATATCTAGTAATCTAATGGGAACCAGAATTACTAATTCAAGGGAAATTAGTATTTGTAAGGATTTATTGCATTGTTATTATCAATATAATAGTGTTATAATAATAGTATTTGATTAAATTTATTAGTACAACTGTGTACTTAGAACAAAAATATCCTATTTAAATATCTTATAATATATAATATAACCTTGAAGAGGATCAAAGAAATATGGCTAAAGAAAGAGGGTTAGAGAATATCAAGGGGAAAAAATAAAGAACAAGCTATTAAGAGAGGGAGGGGAGGAAGTCCCGAGAGGAAACAACTAGGAGGCGAGGGCTAGGACCCAACAACTACTGATCTTCCAACCATCTTCTCTATTGAGATTACTTGGTCTCCTTTCAATCTCAATGGCTTCCCTAAATTTTCGGTGATGGAACTGCGAAACTCTAGCAATAACATTGGCATCCTCAATACAGACATGATGTTTGGTCTTCTCTACATGCTCTGCTAGTGCGGATGACTTGGTTCTCCTATGTTTAAGATCAGCTGCGTGCTCACTAATTCTTTGATTAATGGAGCACCCTGTCTCACCAGTATAGGGGTCCCCACAGGAACAAGGAATAATATAAACCCCCTTCATGTCCTTAGGGTAGATAGGATCCTTTACTGATCGGAGGGATTTACAAATGGTGTTAAGGGGTCTAAAGGTCGAGGGAACATTATGCTTCTTAAGAACCCTCACAATCTTATTAGTGGTCCCTTAAACATAGGGAAAATGGACTCTTGGAACTCGATCTTTAGGTTCTTTTTTAACTACCGAATATTTGGAAGCTTTGAGAAAAGCCTTCTGACCTAGGTACCTACTATAACCATTCTCAACAAAGACATTAAGGAGATGGGATTTCTCTTTCTTTAATATTTTTTCATCAGAGACCCTTAGGGCATGAGTAGTGAGAGTGTTGAGAATGCCAAACTTTTGAGCCGAGAAATGATGGGAATTCGCATGAAGATATTGCTCTGCATGTGCTTTCTTTCGAAACACTTGGTGGGAGAGAGAAATGTCCATATTCTTAGAAATAAGAATATCAAGGAAAGGGAGGCAACCATCAACTTCCTATTCCATAGTGAACTTAATGGCTACAGATTGACTTTTGAGATGATGGAAGAAGAGATCCAACTCCTGTTCCACTATTATAAAGATGTTAGATCATATTTATAATAGTGGAAGCTATAAAACGCTTCCCAAAAACCCACTTAAAAAGGTATCAAAGACTATAGCTCTTGCCATAAAGTCCAGTAACTCAGTAAGGTCCCTTTGCCATAAGCTCATTGAGAGCAGTCCCATTACTCCTAGGATCTATGGGCTCCCTAAGATTCACAAAGAAGGGGCTCCCATAAGACCCATTGTCAACACCATTGGTGGTCCTACCTACCTTTTAGCTAAATTCCTTGCCTTAAAGATTAAGCCCTTAGTTGGCCGTATAGAGTCCTTCGTCAAAGACTCTGCTTCCTTTGTTGAAGAGCTCAAGAACATAAAGCTTGACGCTGGGGACATTCTTGTTAGTTTTGATGTAGTCTCCATTTACACTTGCATCCCTATAAATGAGGCCATAGAAGTGATCAACCGCCTTACAGATATCGATACAGCTCGGTTAGTTGAGATCTGTCTCACTTCCACCTTTTTCAGTTTTGAGGGCGAGTTCTTTTAGCAAACCTGTGATGTTGCCATGGGCTCACTCCTATCCCCTATTTTTGCTAATATTTTTATGGAAGATTTTGAATCTAAAGCTCTGTCCTCGGCCCGCCTCCTACCTAAACTACGGAAAAGATTAGTAGATGACACTAGTATCATCTAGTATCATGGTTAAGATGAATTGGATCTCTTCTTCCATCATCTCAGTAGTCAATCCGCAGCCACTAAGTTCACCATGGAACAAGAAGTTGATGGTTGCCTCCCTTTCCTTGATATTATTATTTCTAAGGATATGGACGGTTCCCTCTCCCACCAAGTGCTTCGAAAGAAAACACATACAGAGCAATATCTTCATGCCAGTTCCCATCATTTTCCAGCTGAAAAGCTGGGCGTTGTTAACACTCTCGCTACTTGTGCCCTAAGGGTCTATGATGAAAAAATCTTTGAGAAAGAGAAATCCCATCTCCTTAATGTCTTTGTTGAGAACGGTTATAGCATATACCTAGGTCAAAAGTATTTTCTCAAAGATTCCAAATATTTGGTAGTTAAAAAAGAACCTAAATATCGAGTCCCAGGAGTCCATCTTCCCTATGTTCAAGGGACCACTGATAAGATTGCGAGGATTCTTAGGAAGCATAATGTTCCCTCGACCTTTAGACCCCTTAAGACCATTCGTAAATCCATCTAATCAATAAAGGATCCTATCAACCCTAAGGACATGAAGGGGGTTTATATTATTCCTTGTTCATGTGGGACCCCCTATATTGGTGAGATTGGGCGCTCCATTAATCAAAGAATTAGTGAGCATGCAGCTGATCTTAAACATAGGAGAACCAAGTCTTCTGCACTAGCAGAGCATGCTAAGAAGACCAAACATCATGTATGTATTGAGGATGCCAATGTTATTCCTAGAGTTTCATAGTTCCATCACCGAAAATTTAGGGAAACCATTGAGATTGAAAGGAGACCAAGTAATCTCAATAGAGAGGATGGTTGGAAGATCAGTAGTTGCTAGGTCCCAACCCTCGCCTCTTAGTTGTTTCCTCCCCTCCCTCCCCTCCCTCTCTTAATAGCTTTTTCTTTATTTTTTCCCCTTGATATCCTCTAACCCTCTTTCTTTAGCCATAATTATTTGATCCTCTTCAGGGTTATATTATATATTATAAGATATTTAAATAAGTTATTTTTGTTCTAAGTACACGAATATAAAATAAATTTAATTAAATAATATTATTATAACACTATAATATTGATAATAACAATACAATAAATCCTTACAAATACTAACTTCCCTTGAATTAGTAATTTTGTTTCCCATTAGATTACTAGATATTGATGCCTTAACAATTGATGGTAAGAATAACACCTTTATCATTTTGAATACTACTTTTAATATAGGTTAAATATTAGTATTGAATTTCCCTTTTCATAAATAATTTGATGGGATCCTGTATACATAATATAAGGATAATTAAGATTATTTTAATCCTTACATATAATAATATCCAAATATGTATTAAATTTATTATTAATATCAAGTTAACATATTTTAATATTAATAGAGATATTCCCCTTTTTCATGACTAGTCTAGAGGGATCTAATTTGCAACTGAGATTATTTTAATCCTTACCTTTGATAATATCCATAGATCTTCTAAATTTATTTTGATTGGTTACACAAATCATTAATATTAAAATTATACTATAACATTATGATAATAATAATATATATTAATTATTATTTCTAGAAATTTGAATTAAATATTAACTCAAACTTGGTTAACTTTTCACTTATAACATATGATAAGTATTAATAATTATTTTAATAATATTATATAATTAAAATTGAATAGTCAAATCTAGCTATTCTTGGTCTGACCTAATATAGTCGTTTTTTAGTCAAGCATAGTCATTGGACTATCTGCTCTCCCTATTTAAATATGCAGCGATGATTTGGTTCTTCAAATTGTCCTGACAATGAACCACACTCGTTGGTTCGAAACGTGTCGAAAAATATTCTGTCATGTGATTTATGTTGAAAAATTGTTCTCATAAAATTGCTCGGACATCTGCGTATACTTTTGCAGCAGATGACACTTATCTGTGGTGTGTTTTCCTCCTATCTGACAGATCATGCACCACAATGTATACGCCGCGCTTGGCCTTGCCTATGCCTCTAGCCTTGATGACACTGGCCCTCCTCTTGCCAAGTAGTTCGTGAATACTGGGCAGTGGTCCTTGTCATGCCCTTGGCCATTTCATTTTATGCACCATACTTCCTCGCACACCTCTGGTCGAGGCGTCCTGTCCTATTTCAAACTTTGCATTTCCAGACACATATTTTGTAGTTGAGCGTGGATTTGTTGGAATCCCAACCCAAGGTCTTGTATAGGGGTCTCATGCAATCTAATTTCCATGTCCAACACTTCAGCCTGGGTGGAAAGTTTTTGCTGTGACAACGCTGTCCTTAAGTGTGGCATCAATGAGGCCACAAACCATGTGCGATGCTGTACATCTGTTAACGTCATGTTGGCTTCGCAAATCATACTCTTTAGCCTTTGGTCCAATTCTTAGGGGGTCTCACCCGAGAGAATTAGGATCTCCTTAAACCTGATGATTGATTGTGTTTCTGATTTTGGCCTGCTAAATTCCCTATCCAACGCGGGTTGGATCTCTACAATTCCAACGTTCGGGTGGTCATTAGAGTTCTTGATATACCATGTTAATGCGCAATCCTGCAGTGCGCTCACCAACGTCGCCTTTTTAATATTATCATCCATGACGCTTTGCGCTTCCCATACTGCTCTGGCCACGAACCAAAATTAGTCTGGATCTTCATTCCCTAATCCTCTGAACACCGATAGTTTGATCACACTCACCATACTTAACTGTAGTGGTGGCGGAGGTGGAGTGGGTGGAGATGGAGGTGAGGAGGGTGAAGTGGGTGGCAGTGTGGGTGGAGGTGGTAAACACAGAATTTGTTGTCTTATCAAACTGGCTGCGCCTCTTGGAGAAACCTTCGCAAGCTCTTCCTTGCTCTCCCGTGAGGGTGAAATTAAGGGACTGTTTCAAACTCCTCACTACTTTCGCTTCTGTAGATCTTCCCACTCACGTAGTCCTAAACATCAATTTATTCATAGAACCCACTTTTCACACAATAACATCTTAATCCAAGTGTTCAAAGATTTAATATACTTACCTCGCGATCCCTTGAGAAAACATCGCTCCACCTCACTGTAGCTGACAGTCGTGTCTACTGAGAACTCAGTGATAAATCCTCCTATTATTTGGTCGAGCCAATGGTCCATAGCTCACACTATCTTTTCTCTTGATGCTTCTAGTCTGCGCACCAATTCCGGAGTACACACTATTGGTTTGTCGAGCCTACACCTTCCCTTGCTGTTTGCTAACTTCGTGATCTACTCATACAACTCAGAAGGAAAGGATGCAAAGAAAATTTTGTGGATTTTCGTATACAAGTAGTGCTCCAACCACTGTTCCTTGGATACTTGTGGATTTCTGTTCTCCTGCGCCGCGAACTCGTGAATCTTCTTGTCCAACCACTCTTCAATTTCTTTCTTTGTTGGAGTCTAGTGGAATGACATCAAACATCCTTTATGTAGATCCAGGTCTTGACAACGGAACCATTTGTTGGCTTGTATGGGTTTGACCCAGGTTCAGAGGTGATTTAGCCAAGAAAATCCTGGTATTACTGGCCCTTTCGGCAACAGTTCATGGAGGATGCTGGAATCATGTTTCCACACCCTTGGGATGTCTGATGGGCTTCTGGAGGTCTGTGGTTTGACCCATTGTTATGTGCACTTGCGATCCCTTCACAACTTGTGGTGTGGTTTCCATACAACCCTATTTGGGGCACAACTCATACAATACCAAGTTCCTTGCTATTTAATCTATGATTATCTGATTACTTAACTTGTTCATGCAAGACTAATGATTATTGCAATATATTCATCAATTATATCAGTGCACATGATAAATAAACCAATATAAATGTAAAGAAGGCAAGGTACAAAATATACACAAAAATAAGAATCAACTTCTCTTTATTAATCTTCAATCCCAGTTATAGAATTGACACCACCCTGCACACTCAGCTGTAGGGGTCCGCGCAATAAATAAACCAATATAAATGTAAAGAAGGCAAGGTACAACAAATATGCAGAAATAAGAATCAACTTCTCTTTATTAATCTTCAATCCCGGTTATAGACTCGACACCGCCTTGCACACTCAGCTGCAGGGGTTCGCACACTTAGTTGCAGACTCTACTAGGCATCTGCGCACTTAGTTGCAGAGCCTCTTCCTCCACTACGACCCAAGACACTTAGAATCCTACTCTAAGCTTAGACCATTCCTTCGCTATTCACTCTACTATCTCCTCCTTTTACAACTTAGAGCCTCACTCTATTTATACAATCCCATGGTCCGCGGACCATGGGTAGACCGACATGACTTTACATTACATTACATTACATTACATTACATTACATTACATTACATTACATTACATTACTTTATGGTGGAAAACCCTATGAATTTACCTCTACTTCGCACTCTACGGCCACAATTCACGGAATCTTACAAAACCTTTGATCGAAACTTGGACTTTGAGACCCAAAACATGTTGTGGGGGGATTCCATGCCCAACAATCCTTAGTTATTTTCCTTGGCTGCCATTATTAACGTAAAATTTTATACAAACATTCTTTGAACAAGTGAGTAAGTTGACACTGTGAGGCATACAATTGTGATATATAAAAGGTACTTTCACGGCAAGGAGAAAGAGAGTGAGCCTCTAGAATAAAATAAATACTACTATCATAAAAGAGACACACAAGATCATATGATGATCATTAGTTAACTTGCAAATTGGTTCACAAGAGAATCGTGATCATAAAACCTAATAAAACACACCTTCAACAAGATAAGAACCAAAGCCACTGAAATAGTTCAATTCCCTTAGTACATATGAAACAAACACATACCACAAAAATATAAAGAATAGTCTTACCATATTCATGATACATGCATGAACATGTGTTGGATCATCGAGCTTCATATATTAAGTGGAGGTACCAAGATATATAATTACAATGCTACCACACTAGCCCCAATAGTGGTACATTAAGTCGATGCTTTATCCTCCAAAGAAAGATCTTCTCTCCTATGCCAATTCTAGAGAAGACAAGGTGAAAGTTCAAGTCCCAAAAGTCAATTTTCTTGAGTTATGAGGGTGTATTTATAACAAATTAGGTGACTATTCACCTCCCATGTGACTCTTGACCTCCCTCATGACTCTAAAGCTTCTACAATGACTTTTCTAATTTTTACATGACCTTTGAGTTTCTATATGACTTTAGAACTCAATAGTGATTCTTCATATTCCATGTGGGACTCTTGGTATTCCACATATTTTAAATTTTTTCATTTTTGGAAATTATACAATTACATTCCACAAATGATGTGTAAAGACATTATGACACGTGTGACTCTTGAGATGATTCTTGAAAATGATGACATGGAACTTCATGATGACGTGGCATTTCCAATCTTCTGCTTTTGCTTCTTTCCTTGCATCTTCATGATGGATATTTCATGTGTTTCATCTTCATCCTCCAATGGGATGATTGATATGGAGTCTTCATGTGATCTAGATCTTTAATATTTAGTGGTAAGCTAGTGTCCCTTCATATTTTTTCTTGATGAATTCTTCATGGTTCTATCTCCACAAGTTTCTTCTCATATGATCTCCTTCTCTTCCTCTCCGAGCATCATCCTTTCATGTCAAGATGTGGTAGTTGCAAGTGGAATCCACTCATGAAAATATGACATCAATCCAAAAATCTTCTAGTCTATATTTCTTCATGAAAATGACTGATTGAATTGGGACTAGGCACTGGAT
The DNA here is from genome assembly GCA_000404065.3 of Pinus taeda. Taxonomy (NCBI): domain Eukaryota; kingdom Viridiplantae; phylum Streptophyta; class Pinopsida; order Pinales; family Pinaceae; genus Pinus; species Pinus taeda. Next base: position 7,144 of record APFE030349693.1, on the reverse strand, counting down.
AGGGAGGAAGACTCAGGATTTCACAGTGTGAAGTTTTAGGGAATATGAGTGATGGATTGAAGCTTGAGACTGCACAATGTGTAGTTTTATAGGCTTGCATAGGGAGATTGTGCAACTGATGTTCTCATTGAGGTAGTATTGAGCCTTGAATTTTCCCAATGCGCAATATATGAGAGAGAGAGGCCTAGGGATTGCGCAATTGTGTAGCTCAAGGAGACAGGATGACAACTTGACGCTTTCCACTATGCAATGCATAGAAGGAGGTTGATTTTAAGGGTTAAATGTGAATTTATGGAGGTTAAGAGGGCAAGGTTAAGCATTGAGACTATGCAATGTTCAATCTTTAGAGACATGAACAACACATTGCATAGTTCTAGGAGGCAAGGGGGGAGCTTGAGCCTTACTACTACGCAATGTAAAGTTCAAGGAGGCTGAGTTGGGTCAAGTTGGTCAAGAAGAAAGATTTTCAAGATTTGGCTAAGTGCGGGATCAGTAAGGTAGAAGTGTGACCAATATTGAACTTATGAATGATCACATACAATCAAAAGAATTGATGACACAAAATTGAACACTCAGTACACAAGAACAACATGATCCCCTCAATGTGACTATTGGCTTAAGGGGTCCTGATCTGGGTTCAAATTAAGTTGCACCAACCAACAAATCCCTACACTACTATCCCTTTTAGCAACAACCTTCGTAGCACATGTTGTAGTCTCACTTGAATAAGTATGGGGGGATGCAAGAACCACGTCTTTTCATCCAAAGAATAGTTTGATGTCTTTCAGCACCTCATATCTACCTTCACGCAGATCGATAAACGTTTAGGGAACGTTACTGCAACTCTGTTAAAACAATCTTCAGACCATCGTGAAGGTCTACAATCAACCTTTGTGGACCTTTAACAGTTAATATATGCACTTACGCGCACTAGAGAACATCCCTAAATTAGCGTTTGCGCTGATATACTTAAGCTATTAGTAAACAACACAAAATTCACCAGAGTCTTCATGAAAGCATTTAAACATGCATTGCATACGTCATTAAGACTTATTCAACAGAATTACACAACATTTGATAAATATTCCATAAAACACATTATTCATTGACAATAAAATTAATAGAGATAAATAGAAATACACAAGAATTCTTCAGAAATTGTCCTTATTGATCTTCAATTCAAGGTTACAGACTCAAAAATACTATGCGCACACAGCTGCAGGGGTCTGCGCACTCAACAACTACTCTGTGCACACAGCTGTAGGGGTTCGCGCACTCAGCTGCAGACTCTACCTAGGGCTCTACGCACTTAGCTGCAGAGCCTTTCTTCTATCTTACCCACTTCTCTTTGTTATCACTTTTCATCCGCTCTACTCTTTTTTCTATGAAAACACACCTTACAATCCTTAAGGCACACATATTTATAACATTTTTCATACAATTCCATGGTCCACAGACCATGGGTGGATCTCATAATCGACTCAAACTTTACATAAAACAAGGGGTTAAACCCCTTTAACTCCTAGACATCTACACGCTCCGCATCCACTAATCATGTAGACTTTACATTATTTACACAAAATGTAGCAAAACTTGGGTTATCTTAACCCCAAAACTGACACAGGGGACCCCATCCCAATAAGCCCCCAACACCAAGATCATGACTTTCCCTCGAGTCACTCTGTTGGCACCACGATCTTATTGTGAAGATCTCCCAGCTTGACTTGGATCATTGCAACTTTGGTTATGCTCTACATTGCTGCTTGCTTGACTTCCTCGACCAATTTTTCCGTGGCTGGTCCTTCTACATCCAACCTCATCGTATGTTGCATCTGCTGCAACCCTTTAAGCTTATCTTGAATGGTCGTCGTGACTTGATAAGCCTCCTATAACCAAGGCTGCAACCTAGCCTGTCGCAAGGCCTCGTTCTTCTGCGCTAACTCCACCTATGCTAGGAGTTTCCTTCCTTCGTATAATTTAGCAAGGTGTTGCCCTATTGCTATGGAGCACACAGTCACCCTGACTTCATCATATTGCCGCTGTAGCGCCCTTACCTCTGTGTTCAATGTCTACAGGTTTAGATCCTCCTATAGATTGGTCACAAGATTCATAACTTACTCAAACAATGCCGCACAATTAGTGACTGTGGCATCCAATGTAGCTATGCCTTCCTTTATCATAGCTTCGCGTTTCTTCCAAACCTTAGGCGGAGTCCTGGGCTGCAACTTTAATTTTAGCTCTGTAATATTCATATTGAGCTCAATTGCTACCCGTCCAACCTCTACTTTAGCCTCACACACACCAATGACTATTTTTATGATCTTTGCTTCTGGCTGTGCATCCTCTGGGATGTGAAGCTCAAGCACTCTCTTGCATTCCTCTGCTACTGCTAACTCCAGACTGGAACTATGCATTTGAAGTGCCTCCTTTTCCTTCAAATCTTGTGCCTTTTCAGTTAACATTTTCTCATTGTTCACTTTGTACTCGCTAATGAGGTTGAAGACGTGTTGCTCCTTGGCTCTCAATTCATCTTCCACCCAATATACAACACATGGAGGGTCTCATTGGAGAGCACTACTATATTCAATCCCATGTTCTTGATGGTACTAGGAATAATGTGATCATCAATGAATTCTGCGTGAATGGGCCCGTTAGGTAATGGTATGGTTATGATATCTAGGGTCCTTACCAGCTCTATTGCTTATTTTATCTTGGGTGTCAAGTTTTCTTGCTCCATGATCACTTGTCTGATGCCCACCTATATTCTGCTTGCTTGGATCTGTAGCTCACGCAAATCCTTTTGGACGATCCCCAATGTCTGCATGTATTGCTACTCAAAATGATGAAGCACTTATGTGGTGGTGTCACAAATTTTATCCCCGATCTCATCAAGATCACCCTCTATTAACACCATGGGATCACCATGCAACTTATCCGATTTATGCTTCTTCCTTGTATCTCCCTGCTACTTCTTGCCACGTCTCTTTAGAATAAATGGGGTTCTTTGCCCCTTATCCCCTCTGCCGCCTTGTCCTGAAAGTTCTTCCTCCTTTGTTTCCAGTGAAGTTGACTTGTCACTTTTTTGTGACTCACGCTATTCTTGGTCCGCCTCCTCCTTGGCAGCACGTTCTTGTTCCACCTGAGCCTTTTCTAAGACTTCCTTATTTTTTGCTCTGCGAGTGTATGTGCAACTTACTTAGCTGCCTCCTTTCTTTTCTGCGAGGTGGCACTATCTGGGCCCACGCTTTTTCTAACATCTAAGTCTGACGGGGCGCACCATTCTGTAGTCCATTTTGTTACAACCTCCTGCACATCCATTTTTGTCACAAAGTAGGGAAAGTCTTGCCATTTTTGCTTTGGATCCTTCCGCACCTAGATATATACACTATGGAAGTTAGCCTTGAATGTGGCGTAGGCTGAAAATTGCATGAACAAGGTTGGGGACAACCTTGGATGTTGATTGATGGCCATGCAAAGAGTCATTTCCATGTGAACCCAGAATATCTTCGTCTCTGTAATCCACATGGGATCCTTTTAAGCCCATAAGGAAGCGAATTGCACCGCTTCCGACAATCCATCCTCGAGCAGAGGAAATTGGCTATCCTCTGGTAATTCCCATGCAATGAGCACAATAAAAAACAACAACCAAGCATAGTGGAATGAAATGGTTTCATCATGGGCCTCTTAGAAGTTCACGAGGAACTCCTGACAAAGGTATCTTGACCAATTAAACTATACGCCTTTCACGCACTGTGTAGCCAAGGAAACCACTGGTGCTAGAACTTCATCTGCACGACATTTTCACATCACTTTCCTTGCTAAAATTTGGGCAGCCAATTGAACTACCAGGTCAGTTATAGACATAATTGAATACCCTCACAACTTCTTCACAAGGTCATATTCCCTCTTCATTCTTTCTGCGAGGTCATTCTCCCCAGTCTTGTCGCCAAACTCCTTAGCCGAGTTCATGCCCTTATAAGGTAGGCGCGTCATTCTGTGAATGAGCATGTCCATAATGGGAATAGATACTTCTAGCCATAAACACCCATAGTGCACCAATGTGATCATATGGCACACACATATTGTATTAATGGGGGTGCGTTGATAATGGGGCACCCAAAACAGATTGAGTAACCCTGAGTGCTTGACGCCGCGGACCCATTCCTCCGTTTCCAATGCTGTAACACATGATTTTGCATAATAGACCCTGCACATATACTTTTCCATTTCCAAGTGTGAAAACCTAGCATGATTTGTGAGGTCCAAATCCTCCATTTTCAACAGTGGGATCTGTGCAAGCCCAAGACCTTCAAACAAGATTTTCTCAGGTAGAAGGGGCATGGATACATTGAACTTCTCAGAATCTGGGTCCTTTACCTTTGCTTTCCCCTTCCATGGAGGGATATACTTAGGGAGCCTTGTTATGGGCTCCGCTCCTTCAACATCTATATCCTTTATTCCCTGGGCTTCTTCCGCCTCCAGGTCCACTACCTTCTCCAGTTGCTTATCTTTGTTTTGTTTATGCATTTCGGTATGCTTTCTTAGGGAAGTTCATACTGACACAAGATTCTTTTGCTTGTCCTTCTTTGATTTGGCTTGTTGGGTTTTTCTGGTAGGGGTAGGCTTCAGCCTAGGTGACCTCAACACCGTAGGCATAGGAGCTGGAGCTTCCATACTTACAAGTTCTAGGGCAGCTGTCTCAGAGAAATATCTCCAGTACTCACAGTGTCAGTACGACTTGGGGAAATCATTTTGTCAAGAATAAACTTCTGGTTTATCTCAGACAACTTAGCAAACATGGGGCTCATGACTAAATCTTCTTAAGCTGATCGGTTGATAGGAAACATACATTAAATTTTACTAAAAATTATAAGAGTACAAAGTGTTCTCTATTGTACTGACACACGTAATTTATAGGGGGTTTTGAATTAAAATCCAGCCATTCCCCCCAATTTTTGATAATAAATGTTGCTTTGGCGGCAGATCTTCAAATATTTTTACCTTAAATGCCACCACCCCGCTCCCCTTAACCATCTTCTGGCCGTCAAGTCATGAGCAGTAACTCTAAGGGTCACTTTCTTGCTGTTCTATGTGGTACCTTCCCCCATGGCACAACTTCCTATGCACAGCTCCCTGGATTGCATCTCCGTCATTGTCTAGGCAACCTGTTCGCTGCATTGTCCTCCAAACTAGGCAGCGTAGTTTATAGTCCCACGCTCCCTTTCAACTACCTAGAGCACTAGGACTATCCTGCTGTCATATAGTCATTGTGTAGGGTCCCCTGTATACAATTTCAACCTGCTCCCATTCACTCTTCCCGGGAATGGTTCCCCATCTAGCTTCATTAGCTGAACCGCGCTGCCATCTATAATTTCTTTGACAATATGTGGCCCTAACCAATGCATCTAGAATTTACCCAGAAATTTATTAAATTTACTATCATATAATAGGACAAGGTCATTTACCTTGAACATGCAAAGCTTGATTTGATGATCGTGGCATTCTTTTTCACGTTCCTTCTATGATTGTTAATGGAATCCTTCCAAAAATGGATATTATTCGAGCTCCATCAGTTGCACTAGTTGTTCCTCCAAGGCCTCGCAATCCGCCATACCTGTGAGAGCTACTCTGCGCAAACTAGGCACAATATATTCCATTGACATTACAACTTCTACACCATATACCAATCTGAATGACGTTTTCCCTATCAAATTCTTACAAGTAGTCCTATAAGCCCATAGTACTATAGGTAAGCGCACATCCCAATCATTCCACTGTGCATTGCAGATCTTTATCAAGGGATTCTCAAAAATATTATTGAAGGCTTCAACAGTTCCATTGGCCTGAGGGTGATATGGTGTACTTTTTTGTTGGGAGAACTGGAATTCTTCAGTCAACACACTAATCATTTTGTTCAGAAAGTGTGTACCTATGTCACTTATCAACACTTTCGGGCAACCAAATCTAGTTAAGATATGATGGAATAAAAACTTTGTTGTCATGGCCCCAGTATAATCCTTAACTGGCTATGCTTTCGCCCATCTGGTTAGATATTCCATCACGGTGATAATATAGTGCGCACATGTTTTCTTTCCTGGGGGCTGAATTGGCCCAACAAAATCAATCACCCATGTCTCAAAGGGCTGTAAAAATACTTGAGGATGCAATGGAAACTCATCCCTTCGCTACGGTATGCCAGTTCTTTGACATGCATCGCATGCTTTACAATGCACCTTAGAATCCTTGTGCAAGGTAGGCCACCATAGAACTACGCGCAAAATATTCTGCGCAGTTGCCTTTCCTGCATAATGACCTCCTACAAATCCCCCACGAGCTTCAATGAGAATACTATCCTACTCAAAATCCGACACATACCTTCGCAATATTTCATCAGCAACCATATTTTACAAATGTCCCACAATAACTAAAAAATATGCCGTGCACACAACTAATTCCTTATTTTTCTGACTTGCATATCCTTCTGGTGCCATCCCCATAGTAAAGAAGTGAATAATATCTGAAAAATGATTATCTGCTATGCACACCACAAAGAGCTACGTATATGGCAACCCTTCCTCCAGATTATTAGTCTCCTCTCCCATTTCGATCCGCAACAGATGGTCAGGTCTCACATTTAACCTCCTTGGCTTCACATTGACTTCAAAGTCATACTCTAGGAATAATAACAACCATCTATAGATATTCCCCCCAACATAGGCTTATTGACCATATATTTCAAGGCAGAATGATCTATGTACATATTGAAATGTCCTCCTAAAAGATAATTCTTGAATTTCTGTAGTGCATATACCATGACGAACCCTTCACACTGATTCGTTGAATATTTTTTCTTGGACTTCTATAACTTCTAACTCGTGAAGGCTAGAGGATGGCCTATTTCTCCTTCACAGGTTGCATTAGTACTGCACCCAACGCAATGCAAAAGGCATCCACATGTACGCGAAACTCATTTTTCCAATCAGGGAATACAAATATCAGCGCGTGTCCATATTTTCTTTCAATACATCTAAGATGTGCTAACATTCTTCGTCCCAATAGAATGTTGCATCCTTCTTCAACAATTTCTCCATGGGCGCAGTAATTTGAGCATAGGATTTGATAAATTTTCTATAATATCCCATAT
>APFE030349665.1:88338-117453 GCA_000404065.3 Pinus taeda | reverse complement strand
TTTCAATTTCCATGTTGTAGAGTAGAGAATGAAATCTGTCCAAATTGTTTAATCTTGGCAGATCAGTAGCTAGGTAGAGAAGCTAAGGTTCCCAACTGCTTAATCTGGGACCTTGAAAGGAATAAGGGTTGTATTAGATAGGAAATGAAAGCAAAAAAGCCAATGAAAAGAAAAAGGCATTCAAAGGGTTTGCAAGTCCAAGTGCACCCTCCAAGAAGGAACAAAAAATGTTAGGAGAACTAGTTGGGTAGGTAGATGGGGTTGCAGAAGTGCTGTCTCTTTCAAGACCAAGGTGATGAAACACCTACAGGAAAAGCAACACACTGGAGCATGACTAACTCCCTTGTTTTCATTTGTATATCACTCATTGCTAACACCCTCTCCCAAGCTGTACAGAGCACAAAAGTTTATATCTTTGTTATATTCTTATGGCTTTAAAAGCCACATTTCTTGTGCAAAAATCTTTTCATTTTGATCTACTCTTGATTTCAAGTTATTTTCAAAAGAAAACTTGGTTGAACTAGCCCTCATTCATATGTTCCCTCCATGTTAACAACTAACTCTACTATTTTAGCTCCCTATACTCCACTACCCCTATTATTATAAACACCATGGTGTATAAACCCCACAATGTATAAATATCCCCTCCTTGGCACTATAGCCATAATGTTCACTCCCTGGGAATTGAATTAACACCTGGTTAAGGTCACGAACCCGTGTTCCACCTTTTTCTCCTTCTCAATCCATTTTCCTACCCAATTGCTCCATTTCCGCCCTTAAAAACCCTTGAAAAACCTTTTAATCCCCTAAAATACCACCTAAAGGTGGAAACATTATGAAAATATCCTTCCCCCGCCTTATCCTAAGGTCGGGAGCCAGTTTACCCTTTCACGTTGTATAAAAACCATTCGACCCCTTTCCCTATAAGTTTCTGCCTTCATAAAGATTTATACCCAAACTTTGCATAAAACCCGCAAATTTCATGTTTTCCTAAGGTTGGTGGACTAAATTACTTTTGTAAAGAAAATCATAAAAAACCCCCGAAAAGTTTTGGCATATGGAGGGGCCCACCGGTCACGAATTGCCGAGAAATATTGTTTTTTAAAACCCGCCCGCTGGCCGCTATCTCCCTTGCAGATCACCCGTCCGATGACCGTCAGATGGCACCTGTCCTAGATCTACGGCACGCAGTGTTTTCGGGAAATCCCGACGTCCGAAAGTTAATAAAGGCAGGTGTTAAGAGCCCGTGCAAGTTGATCGCCCGACAGCCGTTGGATCGCACGCCTCCAGATCGACGGCTCACATCAATATCGGAGGACCCTACACGTCTGACAGATACCTTCCGATATCTGTCAGACGCTTGCGTCACGCAGGGACAGATGGCGCACCCAAGTTCCATCGGAGCTCGTCTGACAGTTTCTTCGCCATGCAGAAAGGGTCCCGATATGGTGACATATGTCCCATCCACGTCCCCGTCCTGCTGTCGTGCACGTCACCACCACATCTGCCCACCTCGTCCCTCATTCGCCCACGTGGACGCCACCTCATCGCCCCCGTGGACCGGTCATTGGCTGCCACGTCACCCGATGACGACCTGCTGACGTCATCCAACCCGGTCCCTCATGCTGACGTCATGCTGACGTCATCCAAAAAGCGCGCCAATAAAGGAAAAAGCCATATTTTTGTCGTTTTTTCGCAATTTTGTCAATTTTTTCGGAAAAACACTGCTCCGCTGTCTGCATGCAATTCACGACGACCGTGCTACCAGCCAGCCCGCGACCATTTTCAAAGAGTCTAGCGCGCTAACCCAGCTATTTCTTCAGTCCAAGCCATTGTTTAACAGGTGCCTGCTCTACCAAATCCTCACACAACAGCACCTACTTCCTCTTCTGCATCACAACAAGGGGCAGCACAAACTTCAGTACAGGGTAAGGGAAAAGACAAAGAAATGGAGGAAGCAGAGGATCAACAGGGCCAACAAGACCAACAACAGCAACCCCAGCAACAACAGCAACAAATTGATCATCAGGATCAAGAAAAACAAAAAGCAGAAGGCCGGGCAGCCACTCAAGAAAGAGTAACCAATATGGCGCCTCCTAGACAGGATTCTAGGGTAGATTCCTCTGTCCTCCAAACCCCTCAAAAAGAGGACACTAGCAGAAAGAGGGAGAGGGAAACACCCCTCACAGAAACATCAGATAAAAGGCAACGACTCAATCCTTTTTCAGAAGAAGAAATACACAGCCTGGAGACTTCTGCCAGCTCATTGCATCAAGAGCAGGACAAGGTAGCACTTGGGGAGGTCAGCTCCTCAGGACAACAGCAGAATACAGCTGCAGGCATAAAGGAGCAATTTAAAGAGGCCAAAAGGAGGAGTGAGCCAATAAAAATTCGGCTCTATAATCATTTGTTAAATATGGCCCCTGCAAACCAACAAAGGCTAATGGCTGCCTTTGATGTGCAAAAAGGCAAAATGACTATGAGCCATTTTGCCCCTACAGTGCAGCAACCTCAAACAGCTGCAGATTATATAAGGACAAACTTAGAAGTCCTTTCAAAGAACATCCACCCCATGGACCAGATCGAGCTCCACAAGCAGACAGGTGAGATGGTCTATGCCACTCTGGCAGATAAGACCTTGATAAATTATAGGCTGCAAAATAGCTTAAATAACACTGCAGCACAGCTTGAGTTGGAAAGGGCATCCTCTCAAGCTAAAGACAATAGAATCAAGGCATTGGAGGAGATAATTATAGAGTTTGGGCATGATCCCAATTACGTTAAGGCAATACAACAGGTCCTTAAACTAAGGGATGCAAATATAGCTGCAATCAAGAAGAAAATGAAGATCCCCCCAACTCTACATCCACAAACAGATGATGTTGCCCAGCAGAGGCGAGAAAAGGATGTCACTGCATTATTAATGACATTATATAAAGAACTGGTGGAAACACAGGAAAAGCTGCAAGACACTGAGACAACTTTAGAAGTAGCATTACAAAGGAGGGAGACAGGGCAATCTTCAAAGCCACCCACAGAGTCAATAGATCTTGAGGAGTCCCCTCAAGATACTACCCCTCCTAAACATCAGGCACAGCAAGATGCTCCTAGCACCACAGCACCAGCCACTACAGCACCAACAACAGAGCAGGCCGAGAGCCTGGACATGCAGAAACTAAGGCAAGAAATCCAGGTGCTAGAATCCCAAATGTCAGAACTCAATCAAGCCAAGGAAAGCTTAACAAAGATAAATGAAAAATATGATAAGTCTAAGCAAAATGTGGCTGAGAGGGAGAGAGAAGTAAAAGCTCTGAAGAAAACAATTGCAGAGCTAGAAAAAGAACTCAATTTTGAGAAGGTTACAGCAGAGCTTAAACAAGTAATTTGGACTGCCATTGGACAGTAAATAACCAACCAATGGGAGTACATTGATGCCATATATGAGCGAGTGGGACTCATTGGAAGGGCAAGGAAAGAATTACACAGAGCAAGAAACTCCCTAGGTAACATGGCAGACCTTGCCCCCAGAATGATTGAAGTTCTCAACTACAGGACAAGTTCCCAGCTGGTTAAAATGGGAATTGGTAATAGAACAGAAACCATTTCTCTGATCAAAAGAGCCACAACAATGAAAAATTTGATCCAAACTCTAGACAGGAGAATTCAAGATATGCAGGCAGATATAAACAAATTTCAGAATAGGTTCTCGGCCCTGCAGGACAAAGGGCTCCCCAACTTGCTAGAATCAGGAAAATTACTCTCTCATGAAAAATACATCAAGAGGGTAAGCGCTTTTGCAGCAATTCAGATTGCTGAGACACCTGGGACATCTTCAGTAGGCCCAGTAATAGGGAAAATTCTTTTTGAAAAGTTAGATAATTTGTTTTTTATTAGAAATGAAGTAACGCATCTGTTTGATGAGCCCCCCATTTCTACAAGTACACAGAGGCTGATGAGACCTTAGGGTCAATTTTGAGGCATCAGCTTCCTCCTCCAGATACATGGCAAGATCTGATAAAGTTACTTTTAAACCAAAGTTGAGAGGATTAAATCTTTTCGGTAAAAAGGTTTATATTACACATACAGATAAGTAAAGGCCATAAACAGCGAATATGAAGACGCTGAGCCAACTCAGCATAGGTACTCAACATCAGCAGCAGCATCAGCAGGTACAGGTGGCAGGGCCAAGAAGATACAAAAAATCAGAGTGGCAGAGCACTTCATTCTACATTTATGATAAAGCCGCACAGCTGACTCCGCAGTGCCCAAAGGTCAAAAATTTATCCTGACAGGAGTAAAAAGCTTTTAAGAGTCATTTATATTTGCAATTACTTCTCATCTACTCTCCTTGTACGAGTGTAAGAGATATTTTCCTCTCAGATGACTCAATACCTGAGATATTTCTGTATGAAACATCTATATATTCCCCCACGCGTTTGTTTAGAGGGGTTGGACTCCGGATGAAAAGAAGCTCTCGTTCTCTCTTCTGTTATTCTCATATTGTAAAGATTCAGACAGCTAATACAAAGAACAATGGGATTTCTTCAAATATTGTCTCTCATGATAACTTGCTGGTGTGTGGCTCAAAGTTGCAGGATTCCCGTGTATTCCATGGCTCAATAAGTTTCCTTATTCCTTTCTGTTGCAGTTATATTTGCTATAGTTCTTGTATCTCTCATGTTTCCCACGTATATTCAGTCTCTGAATAGCCAGGAAAAAGAATAACCCAGGATTTAATCTTTGATTACCCTGAGTTCAATCCTAGCTGTTTTTATGTGTTTTCTTCAGTTATGGTATTTAAAGAGTAATTCATCAGTGTTGCCTTTAATACTGTATCTTCACTAGAGCATGTTATTTCAGGAATTCAAGAAATTGCTCCCAGATAACAGACCTCTTTCACACTTGTCAGCTTAAGTAAAAAATTCTTCATTGCTTTTTGCTAAGCTGCTTCCATTCTGTTCTCAATCTTTATATTTTGTTTCATAGGATACATACAGGCCCTGCATTTACCTCCACCCTTCAGTCAATACCTCAAGGGAACAATAGTCCAAGACCCCATTGCCCAATGGATTAGTTCCACCTGAAAACAAGACATTACAAGCTATCAGAAGCATCCTCCCAACCAAACACAAAAACAACCAAAAACTCACTTCATAACTAGCCTAATAACTTCACTAAAAGCAGTGACAAACCTAATAGAGAGAGCCCTCTCTGGTTACAGCTGGGCTAGAAGTTGTAGCCCAAAGATTGGTTAGTGGTTACCCCCGTCGTATTCTCTTAGGAGTCAAAGAGAACAACCTGGGTGTTAACAGGTGCTATAATTGGGTAGATCCATACCAATTTGGAGGCTATTCTTCCACCCAAGCTCTAATACTGTGTTGATTTTACAATAGTCTTGTAAACTGAAATCATTCAATAATTACATAGAAGAAATCAACCATATAAAATTTAATACAATATGATCATAAAGAGACAGCCACATGATAACACAATAATTTTACCCTGGGAAAACCCTCATGGGGAAAAACCCAACAACCCTTTCAATATAAAATACTTCAATCCAATAAAGATACATCTAAGTCAACAACTAGGTCAAATCAGGTCCATCCTCCTAGTCAATTCAACTAATCCATGCTCTAGTTTATCCTTCTTCTTCCTTCAAAAATTCATCCTCAGATTCTTGCCTTAGATATGCAAGATACCATGCCTTTCATATGTGAGCCTCTCTACTTTAGATATGTGAGCCTCTCTGCCTCAGATATTTGAGGCTTCATGCCTCATATTTCTCTCTTGTTTTCTGCCTCAGGCATACCCTATCTGCTACCTCGGATTGACCCTTTGCTTACCTCATAAATAAACCTTAGAATAGGTCGAACCACGGAGGAAAGGAGATCTGAATTTCTCTTTGACATAAGCTATTTGAATTTCCCTTGAGAAATTTGAATCATGCTTTATTTAAGGTAATTAAGTAGGCTAAATGGGTGCATCTTTTGTTGGATCCAACCTGAGCAATTGTAGGGCCAACTTGACTAGGAGGAGGCTAACATGGCTAATTTGGAGCCACAAATTTTATTTCAAAAATTTAAATTATTTCCCTTTAAAAATATAGCATGCTTACAAACACATTAAGAATATATTATGAATACCAACTATAGTTACAAAATTCAACAAAACCATAAGAAAACTATAAGCAAACTGGAAGCAATCTAAAGCATTATAAACTATTCAAACTAATAATAGTTAAAAATACTTCACTATACTTTTAAAATTAGAAACAATCTATGACTAAATAGAGCAAGGAGAAATAGGAAGTGTGTTTTGCTAACATAGGGGAGCCTTCCTGGCTTGGTTGCACGTGCTCGTGTAAACCAGTAGACCTGCAGATATGAACATAGTAAGAAGATGCATCATGGCTTCATGGAAGCAAGAGCTTGTATGGAATCATGAAGAACATAGCTCTTGGGAATCTTGTTGTACATTTAAGGAAAGGAACAAGTCATTCAGGACAAAAGAAACATTTTCCAGATGGGGATATACTAGATCCTGAAGGATCTCTAATAGAGATCTCAGCAAAGGATATCCTAGTCCAGGAAGGAAGCAAATGTCTCGTCAGAAATTCTGACTCTTGGAACTCATGAGATGGTGGTTCAATGACTTGAAGAATGAAGCAAACCAAGGGATTGAATATCTTTTCATTCAAGGAAGCTACAAGAAAATACCTGAAGGAAAAATGAGGTATGTATCATTGTATTTTCATTTGCATTTGATATTGTAATGTTATGATATGTGGTTGCAGATAAAATGGATCAAGCATGATCAAAAGGGAATAGATCTCCTCCTCTGAAAGGATGCAGAAAGACATAATTCAAACCGGATTAAATAAACATAATATGTCCTCATAATTTAGTATGAGGTAGTTGATGACCATTGAAGAACTAGAGCTCATGGGAATGAAAGATATGAGGATGGAAGAGATCGTGAAGTATGCAACCATGAAGAAGGCAGTCAACATCCAGAGGATCAGAAAGACTTGACCAAGAAACCTCCCATAATTATGTGAAGACTTTGATGGAAGTCAGAAAAGATGAGGACCCTTGACAACAGATATGATCAGGAGATGTGTCAACATGAATGCAGGATGATTGATGCCTACAAGAAGATGTCATTGGAAGAAGGCCATCACCAAAAGGTAATATGTGATTTGTTTTTGGTGTCTGACCTCTTGGAAAAGTCTGGGTATGTTTGAAGGATCAAGGAAAGGAGAGATGTGAAGGATGTCACAATTATGTACCTTGTGATCCAGAGCAATCATTGTTGAAGAAAAGTGAACATAGATGAGCTTATAAAGGAAGCCCCAGATGTAAAACCGAGGAGGATACTTTCCAGGAACGAAAGAATGACATGACGAAGGAAACTGATGGATGGATGAGCCCTACATATGAAGGAATTGATGACATCGAAGTCTTGAATCGTCAGTCAACTAGAAGACCCTATAAAGCACTAATGATAGAGTCCCTAGGTAAGAGGGAGCTCTAGGAAGCTCCTATGAACAAAGGAACTCAAGCAAGTTTCTAAGTAAAGAGAAACTTGGAACTTGTCCCTAGTTAAGAGGGAGAGTCAGACATGACACACTCTTTCTTTAGTTTGGAAGAAAGAATGAAGGATTGTGTAATCATATGGAATCCGCCACTCTTTGAGGATGTGGTAGGGCATCCAAGACAAGAGTGGGCAAGAGGACCGATATTCTTGAGGGTTGGGAACCCAAGATGAGAATATTCCTAGTAGGGCATACTTGGAGAACACCCAGGTTGGTATTACCCTAAGAGAGACAATGATGATGTGTGTCTAGCAGTCATTGGTCTCACCAACATTGTTACTCTGATCTAGGTGAGAGATAGAGTTGTTAGTCAAGGCCTTGCTAAATGGAAACAATGTTGGTTGAAATGACGCTATAATAGATGGATTGCAAATTCGATTCTTCTTATGAGAAATTCTTCAGTTTGAGAATGACCAAGTACCATTAAGAATACCTCCCTAGTTAAGAGGGAGCGTTTAAGAAAGTGTAACTAGGTTCAATCTTCATAATGACATGATCTTTGTATTTGATGCAATGAAAGGAAATAAATTATTTTTGTAATCTTTCTACACGGGTTTCATGAGCACGAAGTTTCATTAGGTGAAAGACTTCTCCTTGATGTATTTAGGATTTATTTTATATGTCAAAGAGTCATGTCATGTGTATAGAAACTCTTCACGAGTTTGTGTAATTGTATACAAGTCTTCAACAAGTGTAACAGCCCTCCAAGACCAAGATCTATGCCTCAAAACAAGCTTTCTAAAGTTTGCAAGCAAAGCGATAAAGAAATGATCAGGTCGGCTCCAAATAAATGACTTAAAATGAATAAATATAAGCCATGTCGGCTCAAGGGATAGACACGTCCATTCACCTTCATTTCGGCTCCAATTATGAATTAAATAAATTAATATGTCATGTCGGCTTGGGTAAGAGACACAACAGTTCGTGGCTCACGTTGGCTCAAATAAGATTACACAAACCACTATAAATACCCAATGAAGTTATCCAAAAATGGTGCACGGAAGAACTCACATTATCTTCTGAAGTGTTGATGGGTGTAGGAAGGCATGGCTTGGGTTACAGATGGTTGCAGGTAGAAGACCTCGTATAAGTGTAAGCAGGATATGATGTAACTTTCTCTACAGTCTCACTCTAAAATGAAGGCATAGTAATGAAGATCACGAAGGCACAATAATGAAGATCTCGGACGAAGGCACAGTAATGAAGATCAAAAAGGCATGGTGATGAAGGTCTCAGACAAAGGAACAGTCCTAATAGATATCTATAGTGAAACAGTATGACAATCTCGGCAAGATTGTATCTAGTAATAAAACTCAAATCTAGCACTTTGATGAGTAGTTGTGATGAGGGTTTCGAAAGATCTTTATGATATATGTATTCATAACCTTACCTCGAGCATGGACAGAACATGAGATGATTTCAGTGATCTCATTGTTCCAAGGATGTAGATCAATAAGGACCCGGTAACAACAAGTGAAGATGCAGTAGTTGTGTGACTGCATGATGATTTTAGGATAAAAGATCTGATCAAGCAATATTGAGGATCTCAGCAATGTAGCAGTATTGGCTTCAGGGATGCAGTGAAGATGATGTTCAGAGAAGTGAAGGATTGATGTCTTGGCCTTGGAGTGGAAAAGTGTGTCAAGGGTCATGGTTTTGGTAGTCGTCAATGGAATCTCTATAAGAAGAATTTTTGCGTGGGTTTTCCTCTCCAAGAGGGAGAGGTTTTGGCCCTCGCAGTAAGCCAAATATTTTTGTTCTTGTCTCTTTTGTTTTGATAGCAGTTTGATGAAGTTAACTTACACATGCTAATAATGAATTAAACATCAAGCTAAGATAAAATTGCATTAACACTTCACAAATTGTTATCATGTAGTGAAGAATCATCTTAACTATGCATGCCCTAGATTCTTCAACATGTCATTGGGGTGGACATACCTAGGTTGGGAGAGTGGATCAGTCATGAGACAGGCCAAGAGAATCCACACAGGTTCTTGATAATACTCATCGGAACCCACGCATCTTCCACTCGTTGTCACCACTTCCATTTGAGCAGAGCCTTGTTGTGTTCAATCCACACCCATAGTGTGGATAGCAGGACTTGGGGGATTTTCCCTAGATGATATTATGAGGTTCAGTGCCTTAGGGGGACAACAAATATTCTGCAGTGGAGGAGCAGGGTTGGTGCGCGAGTTGATAGCCACAAGTTGGGATATGAGGTGATCTTTTGCAGGGGTGGCATATTGTTCATCATTGAGCCTACACCTAGGGAGATGGTCACGGGGGAGACATGTTCCACTCTTTCCAAAGGGTATGTTGGGATCCTTCATGAGCAGAGGATACCATGTATGACTAAGGCAGTTTTTCAGTGGGTGTCCAGGCTCCAGACATTGTATTAGCACATTATCGAGAGGGTGGATGGTAGACTTAGTGGTGATGGTTGGAAGGAGCACAATGGATCCACATACATTGAGTTGATTGTGAGTACCAGAAACCCATATATTGGTTGCATTCATGTGGTAGCCATTTGGCACATGCGGTTTCCAGTGATCATCAGTACTACACAGTGGCAAGCACAAGGAAGTTTAGCATGCATCAGATTAGTTCATGATATATGGAGCATATATATTGATTGTATACAGGGACTAGAGACAAGGCAGGGATGGATTCCAACAGTTGTTAGAACTATGTCACAGTAGGTCTAGCTATGGGATCTGGGGATTCAGTTGGTTGATAGATCACTCTGTCTCATGATGAGCATATTCATGGCAGAGAGTGATCTAGTTCACTCTTAGGTTGACACATGGGGGTTCGCAGAGGCCTTCATCGTATGGCGAAGCAGGCTTTCCCTATTGATGCACACGTTCAGGGTTAGCTTTGGATGGGTAAGCTTTGGCAGCATGGAGATACCTGGGCAGGATGTATTTGTCATTTATCAGTATTTCACCACTAGGTTCCAGGAGAGGAGGATACGGTATGCGCATGATGGGTAGACAGTTGTAATTAGAGTGGTGCAATGTCGACATGTTGGCATCTTTTTTATATTAGCATGGGACCCTGGTATCGAGGGATTCATCTATGACAGGATGGTGCAAGGATTCATGGTGACTCAGTGGCACATTTGGGACCCCACTATTATTTGTAGTGACAGTGTGATCAACAGAGAGAGAGAGAGAGAGATATTTTTGAGAATTGCTTGGGGACAAGCAATTTTTGGCAGGGAGGACTGTAATATCCCCAATTTTGTGAGCATGGGAGTCACAAAGGAATTTTTCCCAATTGTAGTAATATTAATTAAAAGGGGGCAAATATTATTGAATAAAGGTGGCTAGTATCATTTTATTAGAGCATAGCAGCAAATTATTATTTTATTAAATGGCGGAAAAAGTGACTTAGTGGAAAATTACCCCCACCAATAAAATAATATTAAAAAGGAGTCTAGAGGCATGAGGAGAAATTATAAAAGCAGGATGGACTCATTTTGTGGATTATCTTTGGTCATTTTACAATTTCAACATTAGTTCTCTTGAGCTGCTTAGCCAAGACAACCGTGTTGTTCAGCACAAGAGATTTTCGAGCGAAAATTCCACCTCTACCTTCGGTAGACTTCGAGTGTCACCCTAGGGGAGTAAGGAGTCCATCTTAAGGCTTCTCTAGGAGCTACAATGCAGACCATTTCTAGTTGGAGCGTGCTTCTCTTAGGGTGTAGAAGGAAATTCGAAGAGGCTGAGAGAAGGTGGCAAACAGTGGAGTTTTGGCTAGAGAATTTGTAGATATTTATCCATAGGGAGGGCGAGTTTTTCCTTGGTTATTTGCAGGGCTGAGAGTGTTGCATTTTGGAGGGTCGAATTTATCATTTCACAAGTGTCTGGAGAGCTATTGCGCAGACATTTTGACAGGGAGATTTGGAGAGTTCGAGCTAAGGATAAAGAAAGAGGCTTGGAGGAGTGATTTGCAGGGGTTGGAGGAGATTTTTCAAGTAATTGATTGGCCTTCTAAAGTAGAATTATTTCTACAGGGCGTTTTTCCAGCTAGTTAGAACCATACACATTTATTGGGGTCACCGGGGGCACATAGGAATTAGCCCAAACCATTTCTAGGTTTTCGTGGGTTTATTGAGAGGAGTCTCTAGCTAATTTTATAGAAATTTTCGGGCAATATTTGGGCCTGATCCTCATTCTTATAGAAGGGCAAATTGCCCGTTAGTTGGGGAATCTGCGTCACTTGGTGGGCTTAGTTTTGGCTTGGAGTTCGACCAAACCCTTTCTGGGTATTTCTGGGGTTTTGGATAGGAGTGAGTGGCTACAATTTCAAGGTGATCCAAGCATAATTGAGCAAAGAATATTCATTCCCTCATTGTTGTACGAATTGTTGAAGTTTGCTACTATGCCATCTCTCACAAGCCTAAGCAGTTCTCTTGGGTGATTGTTGTGTGGAGTGTCAGCTGGAGGATTTAGGGGTTGAGTTGTTAGTATTTCATTTGGAGGGAGATTTCTAGATTTTTGGAGCAATAATTCATCATTTTCAGCTACAGGTGAAGCATTCTAATATTTGAGGAGGGCCAAGTTATTTGGGGTCAAATTTGGAGGGTCAAAACCAGAGAAAACCCTTTCTGGGTTCTTCTAGGTTTTTGACAAGGATCACATCCCCAAATTTACATAATTTTTTGGGCAATTTTGAGGGTCCAAATTAGGGTGCCAAGTCAGCCAGCATTGAAGAAAAATTGGGCCAACACAGATTTCTGGAGGGACAAACTATTGCAATAGTTGGGCATTGGGAGATTGATCACTTGGGGCTTGTAGCTTGCCTTGAGCAAACCCAGTCACACTCTTTCCAATTTTATTGTACTCCAGCAGTTTATTAATAATAAACATTGGCCATTTGGGTGTTCCAGAGCATTTTTCTGTTCATGGGCGTTTGTTGAAATTTATTGTGTTGTTATTTTTGTGCATGACTTTGATTTATCTCTGTAAAATTTCTATTTGGAATATTACAAGGATCGTGCCCTAACATGGTGGGAAAGTCACACGGAGAACCTAACTTTGGAGGGAGAGCCTCCAGTGACTAACTGGGAGGACTTCAAAACCCTCATTAAGTCATAGTTTTACCTTAATGGGTATATAGAAGACCAGTGGATCTAGCGGCACTACATCAGGAAATAGTCAGAGAAAAGCATGCAAGAGTAAAACCCAGAGCTCGGAAAGATGGCCATAATGTTGGGTATCTCCCAAAAGAATCCAAATGTACTTCTAAAGTATTTGGGGGTCTACAACACCATATGTGGGAGTAAGTGATGTTGTTCAAGCCCAAATTAGTGGACGATGCTTGTGTATATGCACAATACATGTAGAACATAGGTATGAGGAATGTTCGATCAAGTGGATTGAAGCAGAGATGGTCAAGAAGTTGGGGTTGGAATTTCATGATCAACCAAGCCCATATCCACTAGGATGTGTAAATAAGGATGTAGTGTTGAAGCTAACAAAACAGTGCAAAACTAGAATTTCCATCAATGTTGATTTTAATGATGAAGTAGAACTAAATGTGTTTCCCCTTAATGCATGTGGAGTCGTGTTTGGGAGTCCCCAAATGTACATGTGAGATACAATATTCATGTGGAGAGATATCCAATATCGGCTCATCAAGGATGGAAAATCATTCACCATCAATGTGCACAAAGGAAAGTCAAAAATTTCATTGGTAAATGCCAACCAAGTCAAGAAATTGATCATTTCTAGCAAGAAGTATGTATTGTTGTTTTTAAGATAAAATTAGTGTAGAAGAGTTATCCAGAGGAAAGGCGTCCCTTGTGGAGTGTACTAAGAAATAGAAACAATAACTAGAAGATTTTTTGCAGGTATACAAGGATGTGTTTTGAGAACCTAAATGGTTACCACCTAAGAGGGAAGATCTAGCTATTACCGGACTAACCATTACCAAACATTGGGTTGTATAGGCAATATGTTATTGAAGCAAGTGAGGTGAAGAAATAGTTACAACAGCTACTAGAATAGGGCATCATTCAACCAAGTACATCACTATGTGGTTCACCCATCATCATTGTGCAAAAGAAGGATGGGTCTTGTTGGATGTGTATGGATTATATGGAATTGAAAAAATCATTCTTAAGAATAGGTACCCTCTGCCCAGGATAGATGATATGTTGGATCAGTTGCAGCAAGAAAAATACTTCACCAATCTAGACTTAAACTTTATATATCACCGGGTTCGAGTCAAGGAAGAAGATACTTGGAAGACTTCCTTCAAAATAAAGCAAGTTTTGTATGAGTGGTTAGTCATGCCATTTGGTCTATGCAATGCACTAGCAATGTTTATGAGATTAATGAATGATGTAATGTTCCCTTTTAAAGATTCATTTTTTGTTGTCTATTGGGATGATATACAGGTATACAGTGCTACCTGGGAGCACATCTCACATTTGACACAGGTGTTGGAGACATTAAAGAAGCACCAACTACTAGAAAATATAAAGAAGTGTGAGTTTGCATAGCAGTATTTTGTGTATCTAGGGTATGTGATAGGTGGAGAAGAGTTGAATGGAGGCCATCATGAAATGGTCAATTCCTACTAATGTTTCTAAGGTCAAGGGTTTCATTATGGTAGCACAATACCTAATGAAATTCATAGCCTCATTTCAGTGGTATCAGAATCGCTCCACACCATTACAACAAGCAACGAGAATTTCCAATGGGGTAAGGGTCAGTAAGCAGCTTTCAAGGAGCCATAGAAGAAGATCAATCAAGCACCAGTCCTAGCATTACCAAAATTGTAGTGGCCCTTTAAAGTGGAGATAGATGTGAGTGGGTATGTTATGGATGTGGTCTTGATCTAGGGAGGAAGGCCTATATGCTACCATTCTGAAGTATTTCATGGGGCAATTCTTAAATGCCCTACATATGACAAGGAAATCTATGCCTTAGTATAATATGTGAAGAAGTGGAAGCACTATTTGATGGGAAAGGAGATATTAATCCACACAGATCACCAAATGATATAGTACCTGCAGGCCTAAAGTAAGTTATAGCAAACCAGGCATTACAAGTGGATGGGGCTGCTATAGCAGTTTACTTTGGTGATAAAGTATAAGAAGGGAAGCATAAAAAATTTGGTTGACATTCTCTCAAGGCCACCCACATCAAAGATAAAAGATTTGGGGACTCTTATGCACATGGAACCATTCACCCATGATGCATACAGAGAGGCATATTCAAAGGATGAGGAATTTAAGGAGGTGTTTCAACAGTTGTAGAGTCAAACTCATGTGCACAATGATCACAACAACATTGACTACCATCTCTAGAATGGGTTACTCTATAGGTTGGATAGGTTATGTGTTCCTAAAGGTGAGAAATTGCAATTTATTAGAGATGCTTAAACCTCTAAGGTTGTAGGACATTTTGGTATAGGGTTGATCGTGGCCAACTTGTAGAGGTATATGTAATGGCCCAAGATGTAAGAGTAGGTAGTGAGGTTCATAAGAGGATGCATGATGTGTTGTACTAGCAAGCATACCAAAAGGAAATAGGGTCTATATCATCCCTTACCTATACCCATTCATCCTTGGTAAAGAATTTCCATGGAGCTTGTGAGAGTTTTAACAACAATTAGAAAGGGACATGATTACATGTTGGTGCACTACAACAAATCCCTGTGATTAGCTCCCTTTTTTTCTTCCAAGGACTATTTTAGTGTATTTTTCTCCATTTTTTTTAAAAAGTCAGTGCTATTTATCTAGATGGCACAATTTTTGGTGTTTCTTTCATTGGACAAAACATTTAGGCATTAATTCGGGAAATAATAGTGTCATAAATATCAACGGAAATAACGCCTTAAAATAACGCCAGAAGTAGCATCATAAATTGTGCCAGAAATAGCGCCATCAATTTCTCTAAACATAGCTCTAGTGATAGCACCAGGTTTAGCTCCTTTTTTGGCAGCTACATTAACTCCTTGGTTAGCTCCCTTTTAGCCTTAGAATTAGGGTTGGATGTGCCTAAATAGTTAATTCATTGAGGTGTTGGCGGTTAAGTGGATAGGGGCTTTGAAGATTATGGGATTTAAGGATTAAAGGTTAAGGGATTAGGGTTTAGGGTTTAATGGAATAAGGGTCAAGAGTTAAGGTATTTGGTGCTTATGAGTAAGGTAGTTTAATGGTTAATGGTTGGGTTATTTCGGGTTTGGATGGTTTGTCAAATCTTGTTGTTACATGATTGCATTTTGGTTCCTTTACCTATTTAGATTAATTAAGGTTCCACGAGTTATTTATTGTTACACAAAAATTTTCTTACGCATGTGATGCCTTTCCTAATAGAACAGCTCTAGGAAATCCAATTACTCATCCAATTAATGCATACCTCACCCTGCCATAATAGTACATGATTAGATTGATCTATGTGTAATTTAATTAATTGCAGTAAGATTTGGATGGTGTGACAACTTAAGTCCTGGAGTTGCCACATGCCTGATATCTTTCATGAACATGCACCCAACTAGTAGCCTCTAGAAGCTCCTCCATAAAAAAACACCTGTATGAGTTAGGCCAAGGGGGAAGGGGGGGGGGGGGGGGGGGGTGGGGGGGGGCGGCGGCTTCAGTTTTCTATGGGGAGTGAGTGGCACAAAGGTAGGTGGAGAAGCTTTGGGAGAAGGGGGAGGGGATGAAATAGTTGGAGGGGAGTGCACGGGAGACACTGCAAGGGAAGGGACATTGGGAGGATAGTTGATATCTAGGCCCTTGGACAAACACTGAAGAGGGCAGAGAGCTCAACAATTTTGTTGGTGGCCTTGGTTTTAGTTTCTTACTTGTCCTTTAGATGCTTGGACAGGAGGTTGCACAGGGCCCAAAGGGACAAATGTCCAAAGCGGTTCACCTTTTCTTTCATGACCACCACCTTTTTGTGAATGCGATCAGGTATGATGTGGTCAAACAAAGTGACTATGGAGGTGTCGTCTAGGGTGGTTGGGGGTCATCCACGACCTCTGCCCTAACCTGGGTAACGTCCTCTCCCTATGTCACCTCTCAAGAGTGTGATGCAGGGGAAGCGAGGTGCAGGGATGAGGTCATATGGAGCAATGAGGGTAATGAGGGTAGGCAACCGACGAAGAATAACAGGGAGGCCAATTTGATGTGGGATAAAGAGCCTTGATCGACAGAGTGGTCCGTATATTATGAGGAGACGAGACGAGTGGAGTAATGAGACCCTGTTTTCCATGAGCTAAAGGATGCTTTGCACGTGCATGCAGCCATGAGTCTGCCAGGGTGATCACCCTTAGTTCATCCAAATCTAGGGGATTGCTACTATTATAGTTAATTTTGTGTAATTTAATTAATTGAGCAAGCTTTGGACAGTGTGACAACTTAAGACCTAGACCAGTCCCTCAATTTAGTGTGGCAGTGAATTACTTGCTTTGTTGTTACATTTTGGATTGCACTTATTTTTATGTGTGCAGAGTGAATGAGTGATGGTTTTCAAGAGTTTTGTGAGAGTGGTTCAATGATAGAGCAGCTTATTCTATAGTATTTCTTCGCATTGAATCTGTGTAGAGTGTGTAAAAACCTTTTTTATTGTTGAGAGTGTGCGTGAAATGATTTTGGATTGAGATTATTTTATATTAGTCATCATTTTCCCTAACATAGACTTTGTCATCTTGTAAAAATTAAAGCCTACCTAGATCGATAATTAAATGTAAGAGTGGGTCGACCAACATTAAAATGAAAATAATATAAAAATAATGAAGTTAACAAAGTTGCTTATTCAAATCATTGTGAAATGCGGGCATTAATATTTTATTAACTTTTATTAATAAAGTAATCCTATTTTTTCTACCAAACAATTCATAACATATCTTGAACACTTTAATGATATTGCAATAAGTAATTTGTATTGACACAAATAATACTAAAGCATTTCAAAGTTTAGGCTATAGGAATCATCATTTTTTAAACACAGATTACAAATAATTCTAAAAATTCAAAAGTCTTGGTCATTAACATCATTGCCTGCGACAAGGTCGTGGAGGCGGCGTAGTGGTAAAGTCGGCCTCGTCATGACAGACTGGTCTTGTGTTCGATCCCGAGCAAGGTCGTAGCTCGTCGTGCGAGTAGTTAGTCTAAACCGGGCCAAGCCCACTACCTTTAGTGTCATATTCGAAGAGGTGCTGGAAAACGGAGTCTTGTATCTAGACAAAAATCTAGGGTTTCTGCACAGCCCGAGCTGCAGCCGCACGAGGCCTAGGTGATCACAGCGCAAGAGACTGAGCTTCGGCCCCTTCCATGGCCCCTCCGAAAGCTCCACCGAAGGGGATCGATCCTCAGCAGGTTTTTCCAACACTAATTAAATCGTTGTTTATCAACAAGCTGGATGTTCCTCAGGAGGTTAGCCGACCCCCAGTTCTCCCACGCATGGATGCCCTGTCCCTAGCAGAAAGAGGACTTATAGGTCAATTCACAGGCCTCTGCCATCTCCAAAAACTGTTCAAAGATGGGTTGAAAGGAACTGGTCCGACAAAATACAAGGGAAAATCTCCATCAGATTCTGTGGGAAAGGGTACTTCACCTTCCACTTTGAAACTAAAGAAGATAAGGACTTAATATTCAGAAATGGGCCCTATTTCATGGACCCAAGGGGTCTGTATCTCAACAAATGGACCCCAGATTTCGATCCAGAGCTGGATGTTCCTACTGTTGTCCCAGTCTAGGTCAGGCTCCCACACCTCCCTCTTCATTGTTGGGGAGATGAATCGGTTCGCGCTATTGGGAATTCAGTTGGAAAATATATTGATCGCACTGAACTAAAAGAAAATATGCAAGCCTATGTGCAGATCTGCGTTGAAGTGGACCTCGACAAAGGCCTCCCGGAAGCCATCAAGCTCAAAGTGGACGACTGGAGCCACATATAGCAACTGGATTACAAGCAAATCCCCTTTAAGTGTAAGGTATGTCATGAATATGGCCACTTTTCCAATAGATGCACTAAGCTTATTGATGTAGAAAATGGATCACAAGAAGAACAATGGGAAATGGTCAAAAAAAAAAAAACGGTCTCTCCAGTAAAAGCTCCCCTTGATTCAGGCCCTTCAACCTCTTCTGCAGCCCATCCCACCCCTTCCTCCCCTGCTCCCTCTAAGCCACCTCCCCTCTCCCGTCCCTAGACCCTTCCCTCATCCAACCCCTTCTCTGTCCTCTCCCCCCCTGATCCCCAGGAGCCCCCTCTCCCTGAAAGCCAACACCATGACACTATAGAATCCTCATTGCCTCTTATTATTTCCTCTTAGCCTCTCCTTGATCCTCCCCTCAATAGAATTACCAGAAGCTCGTCTAAAGATCACGAGGGTTCTAGTGAACCCTCCAAGAAACCTGGCCTGGGCAAGAAATCTGCCAAGCAGCATAGGGATGAGAACGCACAAAAGGACATAGCAATGGGAACGTAGACACCAATAGAAACTTATATCCTGGGGCAGCATGACAAAGAAGCAATCAACAAGGACCAAGGGGGGCGAGCACCTCCCCTCACACCGCATATCCAATCATGAAAATATTATCTTGGAACATCAGGGGACTTGGGCACCCCTCTAAGGTAGCAGCCCTAAGGGATCTTATCATTTCTGAGAAGCCAAGAATTATTATGTTACAAGAAACAAAACAAAACCACAAGGAAATGAGTAAAGTCATTGAGCAGCAGAGACAGTATAGAGGAAGCATTAGTGAGGCAAGAGGAGCCTCAGGAGGAATAGTAACAATTTGGAATCAAGATATCTGGAACTGTATTTCAGAAGCAATAAATCAACACTGGATCAAAACAACTCTAGAAATAAAGCAGATCAGCAATCCATTATCATCTACAACATCTATGTGTCGAGCCACAGCAGAGATAAGGATAGTTGTTGGCATGATCTAAAATACAGTCTGGATGCAGAAGAGAACACTAACATTATTCTAGGAGGTGACTTTAATTTAATCCTCCATGCCAATGAGAAAAGGGGAGGCAGTTTTACACCTGATCCATATAGAATAAAGTTGGAAAATAGCATGCAGGAGCATGAACTTATGGATGTTCCTCCAAAAAAACGTAGATACACCTGGAACAACCGCAGGATGGGTGTTGGTAACATCATGGAGCGGTTAGATAGAATTCTCATCAATATTACTCTTCTCTCTGATTTTTCCGTCAGATATGCTAACATCCTAACGTGCTCTGCCTCTGACCACTTCCCAATAACTCTAACGCTGGAAAATCATAGGCCCCTTTGGCCCATCCCATTCAAATACAGTTCTCTCTAGAATGATATACCAACAGTTGCAGGAATTGTCTACAGCTCTTGGATCCAACATGTGGAAGGCTCTCCCAGTTTCATTTGGGAAACAAAACTACGAAAAACAAAACAAGCCATAAAAGAATGGGCTAAAACAAAGTATCAAGAACCAGAGAAGGTAAAAAAATAAATTAAGAACAATCTAGAGAGTACTCAAAGAGAAATAGAGGAAAATGGCCTTTCCCAAGAGAAAAAACAGCAAGAGAATGAACTCTACTTACAGCTATACCGAGTTAACACGGAAGAGGAAACAAAATGGAGGCTCAAGTCCAGACAATTATGGTTACAAGGGGGTGACAAGAACTCAACCTTTTTTCATAAGCAAATGACAGCCAGTAAGATAAGGAATAATGTAAGCTCCATCCTAGATGCTGAAGATGATAGACAAAGCACTCAGGAAGCCATTCGAAGAGCTACTACAGATCACTGTCGAGACTTGCTAACTGAAACATAGGAAGCAGAGGATTATATAGATTTATTGCAGCATCTCCCAACAGGGATAAGCAGGGAAACGAATGAAATTTTAAGCAAGGAGATAGATGAGGAGGAAATCAAGAGATCTATCTAGACTCTTCAACCTGATAAAGCCCTGGGACCGGATGGCTTTCCCATTTGCTTTTATCGAGCATTCTGGGGAATTATTAAAAAGGACTTGACAAAAATGCTCAATTGGATCCAACGAAAAGGCAAAATAGGAGGATATACTAATGCCACACATCTAGCACTCATCCCCAAAGAAAACAAGCTATATTTCTTTGCTCATTTTAGGCCCATATCACTCTGTAACTCCTCCTATAAAATCTTGACAAAAATCATTGTTACTCGCCTAAAGCCTTTGCTCCCTTCCCTCATTTCCGAAAATCAAGGGGGGATTCTTAGCCAACAAACAAATAACTGATTCCATTTTACTTGTGCAAGAAGCCATCCACTCGAGTCAAACCAGAAACGAGAAAGGGTTTATTCTCAAGCTTGATCTGGCCAATGCATTTGACAAAGTGAGACACTCCTTCCTCTTGGCAACTTTGAAGAAGATGGGATTTGATGACTGCTTTCTCAACCTCATTCGAGCCTACATTTCAGGGCCATGGATCTCCCCTCTTGTAAATGGTAGACCTAGAGAAGCTTTCCAATCCTCCAGAGGCCTCCGACAAGGTTTCCCTCTCTCTCCTTATCTCTTCATTCTAATGGCCGAATCCTTCAGGGGGGCATTGGACTTCAACTGGAGGGTTGGCTTAATCACAGGAATAAAATTTGGGAATGGGGTCAAGAACATAAATCATTCACAATTTTACGATGACACCCTGCATATTAGAGGGGCCTCCACTACAATAGCCAATCGCTTCAAAACTCTCCTTGACAAATACATGAGCTACTCTGGCGAAATGGTAAATAATTTGAAAAGCTGCATATATGGCTGGAACACAATAGTACAGGTGCTCCACAATATCACCAACATCTTTGGAGTCACCTGCAAGTATGATTGGACTCACTTCTCTTACTTGGGCATGCATGTAAGTGTTGGGCCTTTGAGAGCAGAAGTCTGGGACACAGTACTCGACAAAATGAAAAGAAAAGTACAACATTGGGGATTCATTTGGCTCAACCCAGCTGGTCGCCTCATTCTTCTCAAGTCAGGTATATCTTCTCTCCCCCTATATCATTTTTCTCTTCTTCAAGATCAGGCCTCCTTCCACAACAAAATGGAAATCGTCCTTCACCAATTCCTATGGCAGGGGGGGGGATGATAAAAAGAAATTCAACTTGATCAATTGGAAGCAGGTGATCCAGCGCCAAGACCGATGAGGTCTTGGAATTAGATCTCTTAAATTTTTCAATTTAGCCTTTGGAGGCAAAATTGTCTAGAGACTCATTACTGGACCCCCAACATGGTGGAAAAAAGTTTTGGAAATTAAATATCTTAATTTTCCTAGACAACAGCTTCTTGATCGAGATATTCCCAATAGAGACTCCTCCAAAATTTGGCGTTTATGCAAGAGAGAAATCCCACTAATTGCTCAAAATACTTCTAAAATCCCCAAGGGAGGTGCAAGCATCAATATTGGAGCTAACAAAATCATGGGTCAGCAGCCAATAAACAGACATGGGGGAGTCCACCCTATCCTTTCCTTTTTTGAAAGAACAGGCATACAGTTCCTGGACCAGATCTCCCAATGGGATCCTCACACCCTTCTTTGGTCAAGTTGGGCCTTCCCAGCCATACCCAATGGCCTTAACTCAAGTCTTTTTGCCCTTCAATCCCATTTGCACAGTATAGCCTCTGTCAAAAAGAACGATCTTGATGGGTTTCGTTGGGACCCATCTGAATCCTCTTACACCATCCAAGTTGCTCACCATTACATTTGCAACATCAGCTTCCCCATGCCAAATTGGAACTGCTGGAAGATGGTTTGGAAATCTAAGGCAATTCCAAAAATTAAGTTTTTTCTCTGGACCCTCCTCAAAGGGAAAGTCCTCGCAGCCAAAAATTTGCAAAATAGGGGAATCAATGGCCCCTCTCGATGTCCTAATTACTTAGCTGCTGAAGAATCAATGCATCATCTCTTTATTGAATGCCCTTTTGACATCAACTGCTGGACGAATTTATCTCATAACAATCAAATCCCATGGAACACCCAAAACACCATAGAAGAAATTCTTTACAAATGGAAAAAAAATACCCCTGGCAGCACAGGAAAAATAACACAGTGAAGAGAGTCTGGGATATTCTTCCCCACAACATGCTATGGAATATCTGGCTGGCACAGAATCGGAAGGTTTTTAAGGATAAGGATTTGACTGTTAGAAGTATTTGTACTAAAGCAAGGAGTCTTGCCCTTGAGATCATCTCAGTTAAGAATCCAAGAAGTGTAAATGTCAGTGAACTTATCATAGAAGAACGCATTTTCATTGGACACCTGTTAGACCAAAACACCAGCAATCAGAAGCGCAATGCTGCTAGTAACAGAAACAACAATGTTTCTCCTAACTGGAAGATCAGACTAAAAGAGGAAGAATTTGTAGGTTGGCTTAAAAACAACAATAGGCATTATCTATGTTTCGATGGGGCCTCAAAGTCAAATCTCGGGGTAGCAGGGGCGGGAGGAGCTATTTTTAATGCTAATAGGGATAAAATACTCTCATACGAGTGGGGTCTTGGCCACACTTCCAATAACAGAGAAGAAGCTCTGGCCCTTTAACAAGGTCTTATCCAACTTGGGAAGCTTGGTATAGACACAGTCATGATATTGGGAGACTCGGCGATAGTCGTTAGTGCAATGGTCCAGAACAGGGATCTTCCCAATGCTCTCCTTCAGCAGATTATTAGACAGTGCCAAATCTTAGGACACACCATAAAGGATGTGCGCTATTATCATGTTTTGTGATCGCTCAATAAAATTGTTGACAGTCAAGCCAACAAAGCTTGTGCCAGACCATTGGGCTCCCTTATCTACAATGGCGTGGAATCATTTCAGCATATACCATGATGAAGAGACCTTTGGGATCCGATCAACACCTCAGCTCATCCGATATGATAATTTGGTCAAAGTTTGTCCTCATTCCGCCTATGACTAAGATCTGCATAAGGATCTGGAAGTTCTTTGGAATCATCACTTCCTCACCTCTTGTCAATGGACCAATTGTTCTTCTACCTCTCGGCCATCCCTTCTCTGCGCTTCTGAATCACTCTCCCGATTCTCCTTATCTCTTTTCGATTCTACCCCCACACTCTTCAATCTCCATCTTGAACTCTATCTATGCCCCTTTTCTCACCCCTATCCGCATCCTTTCTGTCTTTTTTATTTCACGCCATGCCTGCTTGCCTGTGATCTCCCTACAGCCCACCCTTCCTGTATCTCAGACGGCCTGCCTTTGTCAAGTCCGGGACTAGATAACTCTCCTGCCACCCATCACTATGCATTATGGCAAATACACTCCCCCCGATTGCGATGATTGTATGCGGACCCACTGTCACATTTCAATAAGACTTAACTTGTCATCGCATCCGTCGCAGATCGCAAGCTGAGAAGTCACAGATCGCATCCATCACAGATCGCAGATCGCAAGCCACATCGCATATCACAGTCATCACAGATCACAGATCGCAAGCCACATCGCAGATTGCATCCGTCGCAGATCGTAGTCATCACAGATCGCATATCGCAAGCCACATCGTAGATCGCAAGCCACTTCGCAGATTGCATTCGTCGCAGATCGCAGTTGTCGCAGATCGCATCCGTCACAGATCGCAGCCATCGCAGATCACAAGCAGAGCTCGAACAGCTAAGAGCCCAGCAAAGAATTTTGGACAACAAGATGGACTTTTAGCAGATGATCATGGAGGCAAAGATTGAAAATCAAAGCAGGCTTATAAAAGAAAAATATGAGGCTGATATAAATTTGTTCCTGCGCAGGATTTCATCTTTACATGAACAATTCAGACTACTTTCAAATAGATGCGCCCATGCTGAGGAGTCCATAGAGCTACTGAGATACATGATGGAAAAGAAGAACACCCTACATGGAGATGAAGAGGATCAGCCTGAAGAGTCGACAACGAGGCAAATGAGTAATATAAATATAGATTGAAAATTAACTGCAAAAGTTGTTTCCTTTTGTTTCAGTTTGTAAGGGTTTATTTCAGTTTAAATTTCACCTCAAAGCCGAGAAGGCAGGAGCAAGGAGGTTTTTGTAATTGTAACTCCTACTCTCCTTGTACTTCTTGGCATCGTATTATGTACCTCAAGGGAATAGCCTTCTCCACCCTTTTTTGAAATATAATATAGCAACCAATGATGTTAAAAAAAAAACATCATTACCTGCGACAATGTCATCCAATGTATCATTATCAATTTCCATATGATCTTTCAAGTAGTAATATTATCATCATCCTTGTCTTGACTTACATTATCGTCATCATCATTGAAATCTAACTGTATACAATCCATATTGTTACCAGATGTATTTGGATCATCATTTTCTATACCATTCATATTGTTGTCTTTTGTAACATCATGTAACTTTTATTAATGTTGTCTTCTTGTGCCTGAACATAACCAACTTCAACATCAACATGGATGTCAATTTCTTCGATTCTCTCTAATCCCTCTCCCTCTCATTATGTTGGTCATCATTGTTTTCTCAGTATCCACTAATGTATCATCAAATACATGCCTTAATTTTGGATCATAATGTATGACAAATATCCATTTCGGATCTAGAATACCTTCATAGAAAAACACCTGCACATGAACGAGGACATACATGTATTAGACTTATGTTATAACAATTTTATTAATTAATAAACACATGTATATATCCGCTGTTAGATTCGGTCTAGTTATCCCTCCATCAGAGATCAAAAGCTCTTTTTTGCATTTCATGTTTTAGGTGTCCCATCCGTTTGATCAGTTGCATTTCGTTAGGCATGCCATAACTCTGATGGAGCGGTTGTGTGTCACTCATTCCCCTCATGCTTGGCACTGCTGGTTCAGGTTTATTCATTAAAATAAAGTTTTCCAAGGTCATACACAATCATGTTATAAATTTTGAGGTTTTAGGTCTAGGGTTGAGTCATTTTTTGTCTTGCAGAGTATTAGGAGACCAGCAGGCCAGAGGGATGCCTTTGATAGATCATCATTTCAATAATTTTCATTATTGTACAGTTAAATTAGGACTTCTCTTCAAAACTCTGTTTTGAAGATAAGTCGCCTTCTCATTTTTGTAAAACATTGTCAAAATTTTCAATCCTTCAAATGTTCAAATGCAGCCTTGGTCTCCTTTGCCAAAGTATGTTACAGCTATACCTGCAAACAAAAATCAACAAAGAGCTTCAGTCCAAACCTCAAAAAAGAAAAAGGAAATCAAAAAGCATCATTGTATTAATAGACCAAAAGTGAAAGTGCCCAAACTTTACAAAGTGGGTTTTGAAGTTAATTTATTCAAATTAGATATTTTGTGGGTGTATATAAAGTGAAACAAGTCTTTTACTTCACCACATATCCGAGCAAGAAGCATTGTCAAGATTGGAGGGCGAAAAAACTGAGTTTCAAACCCTAGAGGCAGAGTGAAGGTGCGCGCTACGCATAGGATTGGTGCGCTACGCATTGGGCGCACACATCCTGTGTAAATTTACACAGGCACTACGCACAGGGAGGTGCACTACGCATACAATTGGCGCGCTACGCATCCATTCCAGCGCTGTGTTTTGTGCCTAAAACTTATCAAATCATCCTAGAAACTACAAGTAGGTGTCTTCTTTGACTCAAACATCAAGTTGAATAGTGTCTAATGAGTGTTTGAAGAAGTGCAAGTGGTGTTGGGTTTAAGAAAATAAATCAAACCCTAGGCCCTTATTAATACTTTGTATAGGGTATTAAAAGACATTGTAGACAGCAGCACTTCATACCACAACATCTTTGTGATGGTTTTTATGCCCAAATATACCAAACAAAGTACCCATTATGGAAGAATGTTTATGATGCTTCAACTGGTTTTTTGAAGATACATTGAAATTGGGATTTCATTACAAAATACAGCATACACATTGCAGTCCTCCTATTGCACCTATTTTGTTCTCAAAACCATGTCAGATCCAGAGTCATCTTATGAGAAAGAATATGGAAGTGATTCCACCACAGAGGGAAATGTGCCACAAAGACCTCGTAAAGGTGGCAAAGGTGGTAAACATCTCAGAGAAGAACCCACTTCTATGGTACAATTGCAAGCTTTCCCACTTGCCATGGATTGCTTTCGCCACCAGTCATGCTATCATTTTTGTGAGCTAATTTCACAGTTTCAACATCATCATGAATTAGCTCGCTTGTTTGTTCTCCATTTACATGATGGCCATGTGAACCTTGTTGGAGTTAATTTCATTTTGTCACCAGAAACCATTGCAGAGGCCACGGGAATTCTGAATATCGGGGAGCAATGGAATAAGCGTCAGCAGCTAGAGAAATCATATTATGAGCCATATATTAAACCAGGGTATATGAGGCACTTGAGTAGAGTTTTTCCTTTCCACTACCTGAATGATCGGTTTGCACCTTTGATGAAACTTATCATCTGATATTTCAGTTGTGAGGGCAGATTCTCACGTCTTTATGCATACCATGTCCGTTTATTGATGCATTTTACAAGGGTGTGCCTGATGAACATCCCATATTTTATGTTTCGCAACATAGAGAGGATGGTGCCTTTAGTGCAAAAGAAGAGCCCAGCACAGCAGCACAGGAGCATATACCATTATGCATTGATCAAAATCGTGGTGATTCATCAGCTGACACAGCAAGGCAATACATGGGAGGATTTTATTGCTCGTGACCTTTTCACAGCGCCTCAGCCACCACCAGAGATGGTTCATGATGAGGGAGGGCCTTCAAAGCAGCTTGACATTCCTGAGACTGAGCATGTTGATGCTCTCGTATATGTGACATATCAGAAAGGCCACAGGGCCTTATTCGCAGCCGCACGACGAGTACTATCTCCACCCGGGGTGGAAGGGGTCTTGTTGACACCATCAGCAGAGTGAGTATTATCTCCACATCATGTGGAAGGGGTCTCGCTTCCATCTACAGCACAGGTACAGAGTCAGGACAGGGGCAAGAGACCCATGGTTGACGAGGGTCCTTCAGGAGGCCAGGACACAGATATCACTGATGTTGATGCTAGCTCTCCTAGTTTCGAGCTAAAGGAGATCATCTGGGAGCAAAGGGCCGAGAATGAGTCGCTACAAAAGAAATTGCAGATGGCTAAATGGGTGATCAACTACTTAGAGCAGCGCAACAACCAGTTGGAAGATGAGCATGAACTTTATGAGCTGCGGAAGATCCACGAAGACCGGGAATTGGCCCGAAGGAGACCCGGTGATTTGACACCTATTGATAGGGAATCAATGCTCATCCGGGTCAACACTCATTTGGAGAAGTTGTTGACGAAGGAAAATAGGGACAAGGACATGCTTCGTCACATGAAGACTCACTATTGGGCTCGCATGCATGTTTGCAAAGCGAGAATCAAGGTCCTCAAAAGGCGTTTGAGCAAAGCACAAAAACGACACAAAAGGCCTGATCCGCTTCGATTTTTAGTCGAGGCTTCACTAGTTGAGAATGATACATCATGGAGGGTCTTCAGTCCAATTTTGGGCACATTTGGGGAAAATTTTGTCATTTCAAAAATTTTGGCTTAAGAAACAGGTTTTTGGGTTCTACGCGTAGCGCGCAGCGCGCTACCCTGAAGATTGGGAGGTCCAATTGAAAAATGGCTTATAGTTTTGGATTTTTCATAAAGAAATACACTTGTACAGCCACTGCCAAGGCATTTCATCAAGTTCTAGATGGTCAAAATGTCCAAAAACATCATGAAAACCACCTTGCTGCCACCTTTTCCAACTACAGGAAGTACCTATGGGAGAATTCAATTTTGAGGGGGGAAATGAGCTCGAAATTGGAAAATTCCACTTGGGTTGGAAAGTAGACATCCAAGCTTTCCAACGCGCTATCATGAGCTCAATTTGGATGTTGGGAAGTGCTCCAAAACAGGCTCAAAGGGGCGCTACGCATAGGGATCAGGGGCGCTACGCATATAGTTTTTGGCCCAGATTTTCACCTTCAGCTCAGGAATTCGGCTAGTTTCCACCAGTTTCACTCTTTGATGTAATTTTTCACCCAATATGATGTAATTTGATGTATTTAAGGTAACATGGAACTTATCTACCTTCTTCTAAATGATTCATTCACAAATTAACAAGAAATCAATGTAATGAATCAGTTTCCTTCTTTTTAGAGGCAGGTTGTTTGGTCATCTAGATTCTTGCTCCATGTTTAGAATTTGTTCAAACTACTCCTAGAAGGAGGAGCTCGACCCCTAGAGGTTAGGGAATGAGGATAGCTTGGTCTATATATGTAAGTTTTCATTCAGTAGCAGAGGTTGGACTCTTGGGATAGTTTGAGACTATATTGTACATATTTACCAACATTTTTGGCAAAGGAAAGACCAGGGTTTTGCAGCACTACTTGGGATCCATGTGGCTCTATGTCTTGATGGTGTGTTTCTTTCAGTTCTTGTAAGTTATGTATGTGCGTCATTATCTCTATTGAATATTCTCTTATTAAGCAAATGAAGTGTTAAGGTAGAATCCATGAAATTGTTATGCTCTGCCTTTAAATTTGTTTAATATTCTATGTTTT